>WTXF01000531.1:0-15854 GCA_022496215.1 Russula brevipes | reverse complement strand
AACAACAATACGTTGAGCGATTCGCAAAGTATGAGGCTATGAGGACATTGCAACTGCTCAAGCAACAACTCTGGCGATGTATTGGTCCCGGAGAGTCCTTGAGTCCTGGGGGCAAATTGAGTACATTGAATGTTTTCAAAGTGGGGATTTCTTGCGAACGCAGATACATTGCATCAGGAAAACGGCAAAATGCTGAATGCTTCTTAATGCTTCTTAATGCTTCTTTATTGCTCTTATTAAGCAGGGTGCCCTTCTTAATAAGCGGATAAGAGGCATTAAGAGGCATTAAGAAGCATTCAGCATTTGCCGTTTTCCTGATGTGCATATCATGAATGCTTTGAACTCGAGGAATTCTTCGATGCCTGGGGCTTTTCACTCCTTGAGGTTCGTTGCACCTCCTAGGATTCTTCACGCCCGGGACTCTGCTGGGCGGTAAACTCTTAGACAGTAGGGAATGGCGCAGTCCGGAAGTGGTTTGAGGATCGTAGACGTTGAGTCCCGGGATTCAGCAATTTCTGTGATTCTAGCAGCCCAAAGAATCTGCCAATCCATAAATCCCGAGACTCCCGAATCCCCGGACTCAAAGAATCCCGAGACTTATAGAATCCCGGGACTCATAGAATACCGGGACTCATAGAATCCCGGGACTCATAGAATCCCGGGACTCATAGAATCCTGGGACTCATAGAATCCCGGGACTCATAGAATCCCGGGACTCATAGAATCCCGGGACTCATAGAATCCCGGGACTCATAGAATCCCGGGACTCATAGAATCCCGGGACTCATAGAATCCCGGGACTCATAGAATCCCGGGACTCATAGAATCCCGGACTCATAGAATCCCGGGACTCATAGAATCCCGGGACTCATAGAATCCCGGGACTCATAGAATCCCGGGACTCATAGAATCCCGGGACTCATAGAATCCCGGGACTCATAGAATCATCCGGGACTCATAGAATCCCGGGACTCATAGAATCCCGGGACTCATAGAATCCCGGGACTCATAGAATCCCGGGACTCATAGAATCCCGGGACTCATAGAATCCCGGGACAGATAGAATCCCGGGACTCATAGAATCCCGGGACTCATAGAATCCCGGACAGATAGAATCTCGGGACTCGCAGCATCCCGGGACTCACAGAATCCCCGGACTCGTAGAATCCCGGGACTCATAGAATCTCGGGACTCATAGAATCCCGGGACTCATAGAATCCCGGAGCTACAGAATCCCGGGACTAAAATATCCCGGGACTCATTGAATCCAGGGCTTCCTAGAATCCCGGGCCTCATACAATCCCTGGCCTCAGAGAATCCCGGGACTGCAGAATCCCCTGACTCATAGAATCCCGTGACTACAGATTCCTTGGACTACTGAATCCCTGGACTACAGAATCCCGGGTCTCAACAAATCCCAGGTCTCAACACATCCCTGGTCTCAACAGATCCCGGGACTCAACGGATCCGGACTCCATGCATCCCCAAAAGACAATGACTTTTGGGTCTCAATGAATCATGGGACTCAATGAATCGCAGGACTCAATCAATCGTGGGACTCAATGAATCCCGACTGAATGAATCCCGGACTCAATGAATCCCTAAGCAAAATGAATCCTGGACTCAATGGATCCGGGACTCATTGAATCCCAGGCATCAATGATGCGCAGAACTAACGAATCCCGGGACTGACGAATCCTTGAACTCATGCATCCCAGGACTCACACTTCCCAGGACTCACAATTCCGGGGACTCATGAATTGTGACTCACGAATCCGGGGACGTAAAGAATCCCAGGAGTCCCACATTCCCGGGACTCAAATGTTCCCAGGAGTCAAGCATTATTGGGATGCAATGCATCCCAGCACTCAACCTATCTGGGTATTCCACCTGTTGAATCCCGAGATCCCCAATCTTGGGATTTGAGACTGGGGATCCTTAGTCCTGGGATACTCAGTCCTGATATTTGACTTCCGGGATTCTCACCCTATCCAATACCCGGTCAATTGCTGGGATTCATCCTGTCCCGGGCCTTGCAGCCCCAGATTCAATATGTTCCGGGATTTTGGGTTCTGGGACTCCAGCAGTTCTTTACTTTGTTGCCTCTGTATCTGAATCCTCTCATTTGAGTCCTGGCATTGCAATCCCCAGAATCCATGAGTCCCGGCATTTGATCCCGAGCATTTCAGTCTTGTGATTTGAGTCCTGCAATGTGAATGGCGGGAGTTGATGACCATGATGTGAGTCTCTGGATTCATGTTTTCCAGGATTTGGGCCCAAGGAATTGGGCCCCGGGATTTGAGTCCTGGCATTCCTTGAGTCCCAGGATTTGAGTCTCATGATTCCATAAGCTCCTGCATATGGCTCCCTGCATGTGAGAACTGGATGTTTGCCCTGGAATTTGGGCCCCCGGACTCCATGAGTGCCAGATTGCATAAATCCGGGATTTCAATGGCGAGATTCTATCAATGCCGGGATTCCATCAATGCCGGGATTCCATCAATGCATCCCGGGATTCTATCAATCCCGGGATTCTATCAATCCCGGGATTCTATCAATCCCGGGATTCTATCAATCCCGGGATTCTATCAATCCCGGGATTCTATCAATCCCGGGATTCTATCAATCCCGGGATTCTATCAATCCCGGGATTCTATCAATCCCGGGATTCTATCAATCCCGGGATTCTATCAATCCCGGGATTCTATCAATCCCGGGATTCTATCAATCCCGGGATTCTATCAATCCCGGGATTCTATCAATCCCGGGATTCTATCAATCCCGGGATTCTATCAATCCCGGGATTCTATCAATCCCGGGATTCTATCAATCCCGGGATTCTATCAATCCCGGGATTCTATCAATCCCGGGATTCTATCAATCCCGGGATTCTATCAATCCCGGGATTCTATCAATCCCGGGATTCTATCAATCCCGGGATTCTATCAATCCCGGGATTCTATCAATCCCGGGATTCTATCAATCCCGGGATTCTATCAATCCCGGGATTCTATCAATCCCGGGATTCTATCAATCCCGGGATTCTATCAATCCCGGGATTCTATCAATCCCGGGATTCTATCAATCCCGGGATTCTATCAATCCCGGGATTCTATCATCCGGATTTATCAATCCCGGGATTCTATCAATCCCGGGATTCTATCAATCCCGGGATTCTATCAATCCCGGGATTCTATCAATCCCGGGATTCTATCAATCCCGGGATTCTATCAATCCCGGGATTCTATCAATCCCGGGATTCTATCATATCAATCCCGGGATTCTATCAATCCCGGGATTCTTCAATCCGGATTCTATCAATCCCGGGATTCTCTCAATCCCGGGATTGATAGCAGTGCCGGGATTCCATATATCCCGGAATTTCGGTGCTGGGTTTCCATATATCCTGGGATTTCAATGCCGGGATTCTTTGAGCTCCAACATTTGAGCCCCGTGATTTGAATGCCCGAATCTGCGGCATTTTGGTCCCCAGATTCCATGGTTCCCGTTCCTCAAATCCCCAGTGGCAAATCGCTGGACTCATGGTATCCGGGGCCTCACATCCCAGCATTCGAATCCCTGCATTTCGATGGAACTCCCAGCCTTCAGATCCCGGGACTCAATCGTCGCACTCATGGGTTCCTGGGACCCAAATCCTGTGACTGACATCCTGGGATCCCAATCCCGGACTTCATTTGAGTTTCGGGATTCTCAGTTCCTTTTTTTTTCCAATGAGCGCTTATAAGGATTATGTAATATGTATGTGCTCGGCCGAGCTCAGTCGGGTCGTGTGGAACGTGGAAAACCTTAGGCCCGGTCGGCCCGTGTAGATCGGTACTTGACAACCACATAAGGTGGTCCGAGGCCCACCGCGTCGGTCCTCAGCTGAGGTGCAACTAGAATGCGCAGCAAAGACTCAGGCGAAGGCAGCTCAGGAGGCAGAAAAAAGGCAGAACATACAATGTGCTGCTGCATTCGAGCTCACCGACATGGCCAACGAAGACATTGTTGACATTACCCCCCGTCCGGCATCCTTTGCTCCGAAACTGTGGCCACCTCACAACCGCAAAAAGGCCGACCTTGCCCCTATAGCTGAGGTTGGCGATGACCCCAATGATAGTAGTCATCCCTTGTCGTCAATGTCAGCCAACTCACCACCCTGCTTTGAAGAGTCGGTCACCGAGGAAGAACCAACATCCGGAAGTGACTCACAACATCCAATTCCTGCCAAGAAGTTGAAGGCCCGAACTCCTAGGAAGGCGACAACGAAGGTGGGCCGTGCACCCCCTGTCCGAAAGAAGTTGAAGGCCGCCCTCCCTGTTGAAGAAGCAGCGCAAGCCTTGGATGAAGAGACGGCGTTGATCTCAGATGAAGAACCACCCCAAAGGCCAAAGCCGAAGAAGCCGAAGGTCAAGCCAGTCAAGCTGCGAGACAATATCAGCTTGGCGGCGAAGAAAATGGTGGAGGAGGACAAGATGCAAAACGATGGTGGTGATATGGAAAAGCCGATGCCCGGTCAGCAAACATGGGAGGAACTGAGTGGAAGCTCAGCTCCCAAAGCCCCATCACAGGTCCAGTGGAGGAGGCCATTGAAGAGAGCAGGGGCAATAGCCAACATCGACGCATCTTGTTCAGATCAGCCTGAGGCAAAGCGAACCAAACACTCAAGAGATGTGATGAGGTAATTTATTTTCTTTCTCTTCTCGTTGCTCATATATAGCGCTCATCGCTCATCGATGCTCATCCATCATCCCCTTCATGCTAACATGTTAACTTATGCAACATTTTTCTATCTCTCGTTCAGTGATACTCATCTGGACGAGGAAAATCGCCATGAGGAAATCAAAGACAAAGAGTGTACCTTGGCCGTCCCCAATCGTGGTAAACAGCCTACCTCGCTCTCAACTAATTCTGTTAGTAGCTGTGCTCGGTCTACCACGCCCTCACTTTCAGGCAGCGCTAGTCGTTCATATATTCACCGTTCTCAGTCTACCACGCCCTCCCTCGCAGGCAGTGCCAGTCATCCATATATTCGCCATGCTCGGTCTACCACACCCTTACTCGCAAGCAGCACTAGTCATTCATATGTTTCCTCTACCCTCAATGACAACATCAAGATAACCCACCACCAACCATCCAACGCTGCTAAGATCAAACCCAACCCGGCACCCTCGATCCAAGTCAATGACGATGGCGGTCTCTCCGATGATGATGAGATGATAGGAGAGGAACAGGAGGCTGCGCTCGCCAGCTCTCTCAAGGGAAAGGAGCGAGTTGCTAGCAACGTGCGTAAAAATAAACTCTTCATTTTACAATCTAACTTTTCGCAATCAGCAAATCCATGTCGTCCGCACTACCTCGGTTGCCAAAGGTAGTAAAAAAACATGGAGTGAAGATCTTCCAACTTGGGTCGACATGCTGTGGTTCCGGCATACATTTGTTGCAACATATATGGCTTTTGTCAGTCAAACCACTAACCCTTGGGATGTGCCGGACAAGCAAGCGGTGTCGGTAATGCAGAAGATCTGGGATGCGACAAGCACCCACAACTTGGAGTATGAGATAACAACATCCACACCCGTTTATAAGAAGGTACGTCATCAGTTTACCTTGAGAAAAAGTGAGATCATGACTACAGTGGATTAGACGGTTCAACGTGTTTCAGACTCTTGGCGTAGTATCATTGGATCTGCAGGCATTTTTGCAGTTCAGGCGTATTGTGATTCCCAAGGCGATTTAGAATCCTCTGATGAAGAATGCGTGGAATTTGCCAAGCAAATTCTCGAGGGATATCGCTTTCTGTACCGAGATGCGTATTCCGACAACAAAAAGGTTTGTCTTGTTTGCTAATTGCGGTTTTCCTTTTTTAATAAATGATTCTCAGGAATGGAAGGGGATTTTTCATAGCCCCTTTGTTCTTCAGACTTTTTCAGCGCATTTTGCTTGTATTGACGGCTCTGTGGAGGTTCCCAATCTCCATGACATACCTTCCTCTCATGCACTTGGTGCATTAGGCCTAGCCGCTGCATCAGTAAGTGGTTTCTACTGTCCCCAGAGTATCTTTCTGATCACTGACAGGTGGAGCGGGCCTTCACGTTGATCACCTCCAGGGCATTGATGATTGCCCACGGTCCCAATTGCAGGAATATGGCACTCCCTCGGACTTTCAACTACTCCACTGGCAAGGAATCGATGTGCCACACCGGCTTCAACTGCACTTCATGGCGCAGCGCCACCCGTTCCTATACAAAATTGGCACGCCTTCTCACAAAGGAACAGTTCAATGCCGTTGTTCAAGCAACCAAACTATATATCAAATCCAAGCCAGGTCGTGCTCGCAAAAAGACAGATTGTGAAGGAGTCATCGAGATAGAGGACTATGACAAACGAGCATGTCTCCATATCCCTGATGGCGATTGTAAGTCACCTTAATCCTTTTGCGACGTCAGCTAATATTATTATTTAGAGCCCCTGCGTCTGCGTGGACTGTGCCTGCTTCTGTGGTGCGTCTGCGTGGACCGCACCTCCTTCTGTGGTGCGTCTGCATGGACCGCACCTCCTTCTGTGGTGCATCTGCATGGACCGCCTGCTTCTGTAGCATCCAATGATGCTCCGTCCCGTGCCTCGATTATTTTGGTTACTTAGGACACTTGACATGCTTATACCCTTATATCTATGTGAATTAGTGTTGCCGAAACTCGGCTAGTCGGGGGCCGACTTGCCGAGCTGCGACTCTTACCGGAGCCGGTTGTGTCAACCAGCGAAACCGGCTGACGAGCCGGCTGGCCTGCCTCTTCACGCATTTCTGGCAAAGCAAAGGGTTTATTTTTATATTATTCAAACTTACTACTTCTATGTGTGCACTATGGTACAGGACTGTCATGTATCTACTCCCAGAGGGTACATAACTACATAATAACAAAGGGAGCTCCATGCGCGTCGTGCCCGCTGTGCTCGTGTTTGGTTGCTCGGCACAGGCAACGCACGACACCGGTCGCGCAGGACGCAGCGATGTCACCGTGGCGGCGCGGGTGACGCACGACTCGCAGGTCGCAGCCATGTCGTCGTGGTGGCACGGGCGACGCACGACGCAGGCCGTGCAGGTCGCCGCGATGTCGTCCTGGCGGCGCGGGCGACGCACGACGCGCAGGTCGCGGTGATGCCACCGTGGCGGCGCGGGTGACACACGACTCGCAGGTGGCGGCCATGTCGTCTTGGTGGCGCGGGCGACGCACGACGCGCAGGCCGCGCAGGTCGTGGCCATGTCATTGTGGTGGCGTGGGCGACGCACGACGCACAGGTCACGCAGGTCGCGGCGATTTCGTCCTGGCAGCGCGGGCAACGCACGACGCGCAGGTCGCGGCGATGTCACCATGGCGGCGCGGGTGACACACGACTCGCAGGTCGCGGCCATGTCATCGTGGTGGCGCGGGCAACGCACGACGCGCAGGCCGCGCAGGTCGCGGCGATGTCGTCGTGGTGGCGCGGGCGACGCACGACGCGCAGGTTGCGGCGATGTCGTCCTGGTGGCGCGGGCAACGCACGACGCGCAGGTCGCGGCGATGTCGCTGTGGCAGCGCGGGTGACGCACGACTCGCAGGTCGCAGCGATGTCGTCCTGGCGGCGCGGGCAACGCACGACGCGCAGGTCGCAGCAATGTCATCGTGGCGGCGCGGGTGACGCTGGTCGCGCAGGTCGCGGCGATGTCGTCGTGGTGGCGCGGGCGACGCACGACGCGCAGGTCGCGGTGATGTTGTCCTGGCGGCGCGGGCAACGCACGACGCGCAGGTCGCGGCAATATCGTGGTGGTGGCGCGGGCGACGAACGACGCGCAGATCACGGCGATGTTGTTGTGGTGGCGCGGGCGACGCACAACGTGCAGGTCGCGCAGGTCACGGTGACGTCGTCGTGGCTGCGTGGGCGATGCACGACGTGCAAGTCGCACAGGTCGCAGCGATGTGGTTGTGGCTGCGCGGGCGACGCACGACGCGCAGGTCGCGCAGGTCACGGCGACGTCATCGTGGCTGCGCGGGCGACGCACGACGCGCAGGTCGCCGCGATGTCGTCATGGTGGCGCGGGCAACGCACGACGCACAGGTCACGGCGACGTCGTTGTGGCTGCGCGGGCGACGCACGACGCGCAAGTCGCGGCAAGGTGGTCGTGGTGGCGTGGGCGACGAACCACGCGCAGGTAGCGCAGGTCGCGGCGACGTCGTCGCGGTGGTGCGGGCGACGCACGACACGCAGGTCGCCCAGGACTTCTCCAAGAAGGTACGCCACTCCTGCGGCGTTAGCAACGAGCGCATCTTGCCTTTCGGCGATGCTGGGTTATGCGAATGGGCGTTGGTATCTGGGACCTTGGTGGTGCGAGCAGACATGGTCCAGGGTACGTAAACTGGGAATACTGCCGGAAACGCGCCCCATGGGACGCCAGGCATGCCTGGGAGCTGCAAGAGCTGTGGGAGAGCGAGGTGCGACATGTTTGGAATGATGCCATCCTTTGATTGCACAAGTGCCAAAGTCCGTTGGATCTTGCGCATGAACGTCGCTGCCTGCTTCTCGTCAACACTGGTACCCATTTTCTCTTTTCCTGGCTCTGGTAACTGGAGGCCACTTGCAGGGATCGAAGGACTCGGAATGACAGGTCCATCTTTCGGTAGGGATGCGCGGGGAGCGAAAGCCAGATGGAAGAACCAGTGTTGGAGTAACGTGACTCGCACTCTGGTGCGTGAACGGCACCGGCACCGGTGGGGATAGGGTCCAGGTCCAGGTCTGGTGAAATCTTGCTGGACACGAGGTTGAAAGTCGCGCAATGTCGATGGGTCGACATTGAGCTGCCACTCCAGGTAGGAGCACATCTCTCATTCCATCTGGTTGATCTCCCGGAGTGTGAACATGCCCTGACTGACGATACACAAAGACTTGTTAGTATATGTATCATTGCCTGAGCCTTCAGATGCTGGAGGAGGTAGAGCATGGCAAAGGCGACCGAGTTGTGGAGCTGCGTGCGGTGCAGGGCATAGGCAATGAAATGGTCCAACCGAGGGGTTGGAGTAGTTGAAGGTGGGGCGAGGGCAGACGTCTGGACATGCAAAGAGGTGGGAAACGAAGCGAGCACACAGCTTGGCTGTTGCCCCCTCCTTCAGATTCAGTGTGATTGGGCACCTTCGGTCCAGGGCCTGTGTGCGAGAAAGGGAGGGAGGAAGGGTCCTCGTCAGCAGGCGAGCGGCGAGCGGTGAGCAGCAGCGGTCGCTCACCTCAACTGAACGCGAGGTGGACCCTGTCTGGGCCATCCACGGGGCCGCGCGTGTCCCGGTCTTCTGCACGAGAAGGAGCGACTTGCCGATGGTCCTGTTGGTGACACTCCGGCGGCACTCGGGTCGTGCTTGTCGTCAGCGCGGTGGCTGCCATTGGCAAGGTGCTGCATGGCCGTGCTTGGTCCGTCGAGGGCGTTCCTGCTCCTGTTCTTGTCGACACCGAAGCATGCACATGCTGCACACGGCTGTCCCTGGACGTGTGAGCATCATCTGTGTCTGGGAGAAGGTGGGCGACGGTCAGCATTGGGCACCGCTCACACAATGACCTCGCAGCCGCACTCACCTGATGGCCATGCGTCCTTTTTGGCCTTCCGACGAGCCTCCCATTCTTGCCAGCATTGGGGCCATTCTTGGAGCCATTGAGGCGGTCTCGTGGCCATTTGTAGTTGTTGTCGTTGCTGTTGCTGCTGCTGCCGTTGCTCTTGCTGTTGCTGCTGCTGCCGTTGCTGTTGCTGCTGCTGCTGCTGCTGCTGTTCTTGTTCTTGTTCTTGTTCTTGTTGGTGGTGGTGGGGACGAAGGTGGCGGGGATGAAGGTGGCGGGGATGAAGGTGGCGGGGATGAAGGCGGCGCGGCAGCGTCGTCTCGTGAAGTTCACGTGCTCGTTCGCGTCGTCTCGTTCGCACCCCTCGTTTGTGCCCTCCCGTTTGCATTTGCATAGATTGTTTAGTTGTTGTATAATATTGTAAAAGTGGTGAATACAAGAGTTGAATTATTTTTATTTCTGAGCACACAATCTATCGACTTAGTCGACTTGAGTCAACGGTTGAGCCGGGAGTTGCAACTCGTATTAGCCAACCAAAAATCGACTCGGCTGCAACTCGGAACCGGCCCGGAGCCGGAACTGTGGCAACACTAATGTGAATATCAGATTACTTGCGTGCACTTGATTCCTTAATGTGCTTATTTACTTGAGTTCTTGAACTAAGTCGAAAAACAAGCCAACTAAGGTGAACAGTAAGCAAACTAAGTAGCCAACCAAGTTGAGCAGTAAGCAAATAAGTAGCCAACCAAGTCAAGTAGTAAGCAAAAAAGTCACCAACAAGTTGAGATGTAAGCAAAAAAGTCACCGACCAAGTCGAGCAGTAAGCAAAAAAGTCGCCAACCAAGTCAAGTGGTAAGCGACCTAAGTCAAAACAGTAAGCACATAAGCCAAAATAATAGGAGGACTTGGCTTGGCCAAGTAAACACTTTACTTAACTGCTTATCACTTGAGTACTTGAAAAATCGTGTTTAAGTAATTTTAAGCACATTTAAGTACGTTAAGTATTTTGTCTTTTTTGCTGATGGGCCGTGACCAGTAACAGATGTCACAATTGTTAGTCAGCCGGTCTTGAGCTGACTAGTCGACTCAAAGCAGTTGGCTAAAATTCGAATCAGCTCTGGCTCGGAACCGGCCTGGAGCCGAAACTGCAGCAACACTAGGTGGCGGACGTTGTTGTATACCCCCCACGTGTTTGCGAGCGCGAGGGGGTGTCGGCGGGGTGGTGGCCGGGCATCGTCGTGTATTCCCCCCGTGCCCCGGATTGAGATGACCAGACTGTGATTGAAAGAGAATCAGCCGGAGCGCGAGGATGCAGACGATAGGTTGGAGAGTGCTTCAGAGAAGAGTGAGCCTACCTGGCTAGCTGCAGGTGAGGATGGCGCAGGCATATCTAGCGACTCCAGTTCGGCGTCTGGATCAAGCGTCGGTGGCGGGTCCGCATCAGAAGGTGGGAAGACGTTGCGGAACAGGTGTTCTGCCTGGCGCGTTTGTCGCCCATGCACCGAAGTCCTCGCCGTCGCCGCCACCACCGCCGCCACTCGTAGGTGGACGAGCGGCGCGCGCGGTCGAGGGGTTGGATCGGTCGGGGAATGGACGGCATGGGATCGTCTTCGCTTTTTCAGGGGGCCCGAGTGGTGGAGGCGCGCGTTCGTCGCCCACGCACCGAGGTCGTCGCCGTCGCCACCACCACCGCTGCCACTCGTAGGTGGACGGGCGGCACGCGCGGTCGAAGGGTTGGATCGATGTGGGGGAACGGACGGCATGGGGTCGTCCTCGTCTTTTTCAGGGGGCCCGAGTGGTGGAGGCGCGAGTTTGTCGCCCACGCACCGAGGTCGTCACCATCGCCGCCTGAAACCAGCTGCTGCCTTGAGGCCAGGCAGCGTAAGGGGATTCGGTGAACTGGCCCAACATGCTGACGAATGGTCGGTCAGCATGGACCCTACTTACTCATTCTCGGACTTGGTTGACTCAGCGGACTCGGACTACCTTACGAATACGTGGTACGATTCGTAAGGCCTTATGCCTTCTCGACTAAGTGGAGTATTTCCCGCTTACTGTACGATTACTATACGAGCGGCTCAGCGACACTGTGGCCTAGCTTGTAGGGCTACCGCTGAAGTATATAAAGACCCCTAGAAGTAGAGTAGAGACCTTAAGTCAAGTGTCTTGTACGACAGCTTGAATATCACCCTCTTCTCTCCTCTGCATAGCCCTCTGGGAGTCTTGCATGAGCAACAGGCTAGGACGCCTCGCCGAAACATCCCGCAGACTCCCCATCTATACCGAGAAACTCTACCGACTCTACCAGACCGAAGGACCGCATCGCTACACATACGAAGAGTATCTCAGAGGCGCCTACCTGCTACGATACGTTGATATCATCACCGGGTCACACCACGCGTTCAAGGAGCGAGCCAAGTACTTGCAAGTCACCGTATACAGAGGGGATAACCGTCCCACCCGCATGTAGTGGCACTAGGCATAGAGGCCGGTGACATTACACTTGACTTCTCGACACCCTGGCACCCTCAAAGAACTACATCACCTGGACACTTAAAGAAGACGTGCCAAGAAACGAAACAGTTGTTTGGGTTACTCCGCAAGAGAACCCCTACCTACCAGTCGCGTGCTACGTTACAGCAGCGACCCGGACATCAAGAGACCCAGACCCACTCCTGTGCCTACAGGGCAAGTGGTACTGCATTCGCGTAGACGACAAAGGAAAGCCCTACATAGGAGCAAGACGCACAGAAATCGAGACTCAAATAGCCAACAAGCCTCCAGCCAGGGAAACCGTCGAGACCCCAATCCCCGTCGAGGAAGAACGACCAGAATCACCAGAATCCATATACGAACCCGAGAAAAGACAAGAAGCAGAAATCCCCGAAGAAATCAAGATGGGGGCAAGCACAAGGACAGAAACGCATACGGAAACAACCCAAGGAGAAGGATCAGGAAAAGGGAAGAAGCCACAGCACAGCGACTTCAAAGCCCTCATGGATCAAGCCATGAAACGGGGAGGACCCCCCGATGACGACGACGAGCCCGGAGATTCGGACAGAGATGACGACGACCTCTACCAAGAGGTGTTCCCCTTAAACACATCACAGACAGGATCCGATGGAAAGATCTTGGGCAACCTGCCCTCCGCATTCACAGGAGATTGCGCCCGGGCAGAAGAATTTCTTACAAACATGCAGGCGTACTTCCGCCTCAACATAAAAAACTCCCAGATCCGATCCCCCATGACTCGAGAGGCCATGTGTCTATCCAACATCAAAGGCCCTGAAGTAGAGGAATGGAAACGAGGAGTCGGCAAATGGTTCGACCGACTCAACCCAGCAACAGACGACCGACTCGGCGTGTGGACCACATTCCAAACCGAGTTCAAGAAACAGTTCGAGGATTCACAGTCGGAACCTTGGGCCAGAAATGAGCTACAGCAGCTCAAAATGACATGGCCACTAGTGGATCAATACGTATCCAAATTCGAAAAGCTGGCCCGCATAGCCGGCTACAATCACATGAACCCAGAAACCATGCACTTCTTCATGGGAGGACTACCCAAGTCCATCCTAACCGACATCCTCCGGCCACCAGTACCCACATCATACCACAAAATGAAGGTCAAAGCAGTCGAAGCAGTTCGATCATGCGTACTGATCGATACAATCACACGGGCACAACCAGCGGCACTTAGGCCGCCACCAAACCTATTCCCTCAACAGAACCAGCAGAGGCAACAAAACTTGAACAGGAGAGGATACAACCAGCCGAGATTCAACTCGACCACAGCACCTCCGAGTTTCAACAACCGCCCCGTACCTATGGACATCGACCGCACCAGAGCCCCACGACCCCAAGGATACAGGGTCAACGCCGGACAAGACGGACAGCAACAACGCAGGCAAAAAGGAGCCTGCTACAACTGCAGAAAAGAAGGGCACTTCGCCCGCGAATGCCGCTCAGCGAAACAAACAAGAGCCAACTACGGATGGGCCCAAGAACCCGCGCAATACCAAGCACCGCCGGGATGGATCTACCAGGGACCATCGCCTCAGACAAACCAAGCAGACGACCCGGTCGAAGAACTACAGGCTAGAGTGGCCGCAATGACCCCAGAAGACAAAGGGCAACTCCTCCAGAGCTACGGAGTCCCGACAGAAGAAACCCAAGAATCGGATTTTTGAACGCCCTTATCTGTACAGCCTGGATAAGGAGCGGGACAGATGACCGCATGTATTTATCGCTGAGAAAATCAATGACCATTAAAGCATACATACATGCAGCATCTAAGAGGGCTGAAATAGAGTCACTTCTCAACTCAGGAGCAACCGAGAACTTCATCAGCGACGATCTGGCATATCAGCTAAAACTCCCCATTACCAGACTCCATCAACCACGACCATTATATAACATCGACGGAACAAAGAACCGCAAAGGGGACATTACCAGGTACACCGACCTGGAAGTACAAACCGGAAGCAAGACAAGGAGAATGCGCTTCTTCCTGACAGATCTAGGAGGACAGAAGCTGATCCTAGGATACCCATGGTTCGCAGCGATGCAACCACAAATCGACTGGGCAAGAGGATGGCTAGACTACGCACACCTCCCCATCGTACTACGAAGCAGAACTACGGAACGCACTAGAATCGCTATGGCGCAAGCGAGCTCTAGACAAACGGTCGCGTCAAAACTAGCCAAACAAGTAAACCTAACGAAGGCAGAAGTAACCTTGCCACCGCAATATCGACAATTCGCCAAGGTATTCAGCGAGGAAGCATCAAAAAGGTTCCCCCCATCATGACCATACGACCACGCCATTGATCTGAAGCCAGACGCCCCTGCCATGATCCCCGCCAAAGCCATCAGACTACCACCCGACGAAATGGAGGCTACTTGGAACTTCCTGGAAGAAAACAAAGGACTAAAACGAATCGAAGAAAGCAACGGCCCATATGCATCAAGATTCTTCTTCATCAAAAAGAAAGACGGCAAACTTCGACCAGTACAAGACTACCGATGGCTAAACGAACACACATCAGGAAAACGGCAAAATGCTGAATGCTTCTTAATGCCTCTTAATGCCTCTTATCCGCTTATTAAGAAGGGCACCCTGCTTAATAAGAGCAATAAAGAAGCATCAAGAAGCATTAAGAAGCATTCAGCATTTTGCCGTTTTCCTGATGCACCATCAAGAACCGCTACCCACTACCACTCATCCCAGACTTAATAGCAGCCGTACGACACGCTGCACTGTTCACCAAGTTCGACGTCAGATGGGGGTACAACAACGTACGGATCAAAGCGGGGGACGAATGGAAAGCAGCCTTCATCACCCCATTCGGACTGTATCAACCAAAAGTAATGTTTTTCGGACTCACCAACTCGCCAGCAACCTTCCAAGCCATGATGAACAACATCTTCCAAAAGGAAATCAGAGAAGGATGGCTCGTGGTCTACATGGACGACTTACTAATCGTGACCAAAGATGACCAACGATTCCACGAACAATGCATCAGAAGAGTACTCCAAAAACTGCTCGAGCACGATCTATACCTCAAACTGGCAAAATGCGAATTCAGCAAAAGGCGCATCGAATACCTCGGAGTAGTCCTCGAAAGCGGACAGGTACAAATGGACCTGACCAAAGTCAAAGGAGTAGCCAACTGGAACAAACCACAGAACGCCAAAGACATCAGATCATTCCTGGGGTTCACAGGCTTCTACCGATACTTCATCAAAGACTACTCGAAGATAGCCCGGCCCTTGATCGAACTCACGAAGAAAAACTGCAAATTCGTCTGGACAGAAAAACAACAACAGGCATTCGAAAGGCTCAAAACACTAATGTGCGCGAAACCAGTGCTCAAACAACCCGACTACAATAAGGTGTTCACCCTCTCGACGGACGCCTCGGGATACGGAGTGGGCGCGGTACTAGCCCAAGAAGGACAACCAGATCCTAAATCAAACAAACCCCGCATGCACCCAGTCGCCTACTACTCATCGACGTTCACGCCAACAGAATGGAACTACAATGTATACGAACGAGAGCTATTGGCAGTCGTGAAAGCACTGAAAAACTGGAGACCACACCTAGCAGCAACAGAACAACCAATCGTAATACTGTCGGACCACGCCAACCTATCGTATTGGAAAAACCCCAAGAATATCAACCGACGAGTAGCTAGGTGGCTCACAACCCTCCAAGACTACAATTTTGTCATCAAGCACGTACCTGGAAAAGTAAATGCGGCCGCCGACATGCT
>WTXF01000530.1:0-15856 GCA_022496215.1 Russula brevipes | reverse complement strand
AGGAGTAGCAGGGGTCCGTGCGCTCCCCGTTCCCGTCCCCGTCCCCTAACCGTTTCCTTCCCTCAGCTTGCGACAGTGCCCGGAAAACTAAGAGTAAAAGCGAGAGGTTCAATGGCGACGACGAACCATGTAAAAGCTGTTTGGCGGCCGGCACAGGTACCCTCTTCCCTCCTATCACTGACCACTAATCGACGATTGCGCCTGTACTTGTTCGCTAGCCTGCACATTCTTAGGTATGCACCCTACGCAGTCTTACCTATGACATACCCCCCTTGACTGTTCCGTCGTCCAGGTCCGAGTTTCAAGCGCGGCCCTCCGAAGGGCTATATCCACGCCATCGAGCAAAGGTGGCATCAGGTCGAATCCGTCCTAGGTGCAATCCTATCATCAAAGGATCCATACGTCAAAGCTCTTATCAGCAACTTACGGAAGGACAGCCTCGCCAGAGATATCCTCAGCAGAGTGGACTCGGGGCCTTTCCGCGCCGCATTCCTCCAAGCAATTCCTCTGACGTGGGAACCGATCATGCGATACAGGGCCCAACAGGTCGCCTCAGTATCTCAGCCGGGATGACAAAGGAAGACTTTTTTGCCTCAATAATGAACAGTGACAATCAGCATCCTCGCGACCCTTCACGCCCGAAGCGACAGTCTCGAAAGTCTCGCGAGATCGTGTCTTCGAGTACGTGGTTTTGAGAATTTTGACATCACCTTTTTGAATTTCAAATGATGTCGTTCTAGACAACTCTATGCTGGTAACCCCGACCTTGGAATGGCAAGATCGCCTCTCGAGTACCTATGCTCGAGCTGACAGCAGAAATGTCTTGCGCTTCTTCCGCCTCTCCATGTTGGCGTCACCGTCCGTCAGCGCCGCCGGTTGGATAAGGATTTTACCCCAGCACAGATGCGATTCATGCATAGACTGATTCAGTCTCTGGTGTGTGCCACCATAAGAGCCAGTGTAATGAAACGATCACCTTGCCGCTTCCATACGAATGCAGAGTCTGATGTGCGACGATGCAGCGTCCTTGATTGGGGAATTGTCAATTGACGAAAATAGTGAGGTGCGTCGTGGTGTTACCCATACGCGACACAGCTCACCTGTGGTTGTCATGATAGGTACGGTACCATGGCATTATCAGCGCCTTCACTTGTTATCCCAGACCGATCGCACGGATAGCGCAAAGTCGGAGGTGTCTGGTCAGTGAATTGTCAACTATAGCAAACATACTGAGTTGCGCGCACAGGCAATTGCCCATGGCGCGGTGTGGCCTCCCTCTGTGAACCAGTTCATACCGGAGGAGAGCGTTGACGTCGCGATGCCAACTTGGAAACGCAGCGCCATTTGCTAGACTTGTATTTCATTATGTGCACCCAGTGTTTCCGTCGTACATAAGGCCCTCTCTGGAAGGACTATGAAGCACGTAAGTGTGGTATTTGTCTCTGTATCTGGACGCTGAAGCTCATCGGTTCATAGGCTCTCGTCAGTGCTTCCTCTAGAGCTTGACAATCGCAAACGCTCACATGGTTTACAGTTACTCAGGTAGTTCTGCACGTGAAAAACGCACATTTCGAACCTTTTACTCTTGTCTATGTTCGCAATCGCTGCCCGATATGACCATGCGAATTACCTCCACTTGATCCGGGAATCTTTGGGAAGCGGGGCTGGACTACATGCTCCAAGCCAGGGAGGTACTAAGTATGCTATTATGTCTCTGGGTGGCGTGTTAGTTTGTTTACATTGGCCAAGACCGCGTCTATCACTATTGCAGAGGAACAACGTGTCAAGCTCTACTGCTTTTAGGGCTACGAGAATTTGGCATTGGTACGCCATTCCACACGCGGGCACAGCTAAGAAGCTTACAAAACGAAATCTATAGGCCAGATGGAACATGGCTGGCTCTACACAGGTAAGCAATACTGCCACTATTTCCAAGCTGCTTACCCAATTGTCGCCTAGGAATGGCATTTCGCATGGTACGTTAATTGGGACAGATGCTTCAAAATGTATCCACTCCAATTGGCCATGGCTTTTTTAGGCACAGGACTTGGGCCTCCATCGTGACGCAGCGCGCTGGCAGATAAATGGCAGGGTTATGTTTGCCCCTCAAGAGTTGCAAGCGAGAAAGCAGATATGGTGGGGATGCGTCAGGGCGGATAAGTGCGTGGAACATGGACTTTTTATATTTTCCCAAGCCCGTCTCATTAGGGCGTTAGATATACCGCATTATACATGGGCCGACCACCGACAATCTTCGAGTGTCACTTTGATACCCCGCCACCTGAGGTGAAGTTCATTCAGTAATCGCTGTAGATGCTTCCCTGACATGTTATTCTCCGGTTCCAGGAGGAAGTAGATGAACTCTGGGCTCCACACAGCTCAGACCCGGCATCTATTGACTTCAAACCTGTCCCTAGTCGTACGATAGCCACGTTTCGGAGAGTGGCGACACTTTGTACGTTATGTTTGCATGAACCATACCTAATCTCTGTGCCAATTCCACGCATTCCCAGGTATCATCATAGGAAACGTTATAACCAGGATTTATCCTGTCCATCCGCCATCACAGGCTGTGCAGCGTGCCGCGCTGTCCGAGCTTGGGGCCCAACTGGATCAGTGGTACGCAGAGCTTCCCGAGTCTCTTGCATTCGACCCAGCCAGCACGCGGACAATTCCACCCCCAAATGTTCTGTTGATGCATGCGACCTATTGGTGTGCTGTGCTCCTCCTACATCGAGCCTTGTGAGCGTGCCATTTCATATTTTTTGAGCTGTACTGATGTCATTCTATGCTTAAGCATACCAAAATTGAGGCATGTTCAGTGAGCTCGTCACTCCTTGGGCGAATTTGCGTGTAATGAGCTCTTAATTACAGCAGTCGACATACTTCGAATAGCAGCCGAGAATCGGAGGCTTTGGCCTTCAAGTCGTTTGACATATGTGTAGCCGCTGCATCACATATGACGTCAACTAGTGAGCGTGCCGTCTTACCTCGATGAGTTGCTCACCCAAGTTCGCAGTATTCATGTATCGGAAGCAGTTTGGTTTGAGTTACGGCGCCATCTTGGTCACACAGCATTTATTTACAGCCGGGTAGGTGGCGCGCACTAATCTACAGACATCTAGCTTAACTGCCAAATCGCAGAGTGATGCATGTAGTCGCATGTACCATGGAGCCCTCAAATGTGCAAAACTCTGTCGTCTTGCAACAAGCCCTTACTTGTCTCAAGGACTTGGGGGTAAGGGCTTATGTCATTATGCGTAGGGTCGTCACTTACCATCGACAGGTGATATGGCCTAGCGCCTACCGGTCCTGGGGGCTCATTGGTGGTGCCAAAGTACAGGTAGACAACGGTATTCTGAATCCTAAAACGACGCAACGCCCTAAACGACCCGCGGACGAAGCCCTCGGTGCAGAAGAAAGGACCAGAGTTGGCCTGCCTCCGCAGACCTTCAATTTCGGCCCATCCACAGGGGCAGATGTGGCATCGCGACAGGCATCGGCTACCGATACTCGTCTCGTCGCGCATCTGCTTGGGCTCGACATCCCCTCGGTCGATCCAGCATCGTGTACCCCAAACTACGAGTGGTGGCCGCGCAATCAGAACAAGCCATATACTCCGGACGACACGCACACTGTGTCATCCTCGCCAAAGTCTGCAGCAATGCCTATCCCGTTCAGCTTTGATCAAACACACAACTTCTGGGATGCACCGCTGCTACAAGACATGGGTTTGAACTATGTTACGGACATGTGAGCTGGAAGCCAGGTTGCAGATTGTGCTCTTCGTGGGACATTTGTATGGCTCGATAGGTTTGATGTTTAATTTGCTGTTTTTTTTTTTCAATGATCTCAAGAGTTCCGATCTTTATTTATCCTCGCATCTTGTTGCTTTCTGCTTGTAGGGCTGGAGTAATGTATGTCGTCGTACCATTTGTATAGCGCTTTCCGCCTTTCATCACGAAAGGCCCTTTTTCAAACACAGGGCATATAGTTGATCGCTAAGAGCGAAAGTGCGATGAATCAAATTTTCGGGATTTCCAGGAGCTATTTGAAAGAGAGAAAGAGAGGCGCGAGGCGACGAGAGGGAAATAGCGCCAGAATAATGTGTGGAGCCTGGTCATCGCCCATGGGCGCACTGTCCACTTTGCCCGCCTCACCACTCGAAAGACCTGTTGGTCCTGGGCCGCAAACACAGTTTCCCTCATCCCCGGTGCATCCAGACCGGCTACAGCGCGTTAGGTAGGACTGAATATATTATCCTGCCACCTAACATTATAGTAATAGTGAGTAGCTGCTGCTGGAGAATAAAACCCTGTGCAAAAGAATAAAAATTCTCGGCCCACACACGATAGCGTACGAACATCTCTGCCCACAATATCAATGCAAAATTTTATGAAGCGTCCACGGGGTGCATTCGGGGATTTCACACGGTATATCTGAACCCGCTCCACGTGTCGCCTTTCTCGATGCGTGCTTCAGTTACGCTGCCATACCGACCGTTGTGGAGTTTGGCGTTCGGATTTGAGATGCCGTCGATCACTTCGTCCCGTTCACCTCGGTCTCGCACCTCGTTCTCCCGTCTCAGGAACACAGTATACGTGAGCGCGCTCAGCCAGCCGACCGCGATGTACGCGAGCACGATCCAGTGCCCGAGGGTATACCACGGTTGATACCGCGCACGGTACTACGAATTGAAAGGCGTGGGATCATCAATCGTCGTACGGGGAAGTCGCAAGGACACGAAGGAAGAAACATACCACATTGGATGTTACGGCGCCATTCAGATTACCCCTGAATCCGTGGTTCATCTCTACGCGAAACGCTGTAGAACTGACAGGTTGTACTCACACCGTAAAGATGATGGCCACCACGGTGCCGCGCTTATAGGAACCTTCTATGTTGCTTGAAATCCAAGCCCTGCGGTGAAACGTGAGAAACGCTGCGGTTCCGAGCGACGGGTGGGGCTAACGCACTGGGTGATTGCTGCTCATGATTGTCGTCAATAAGAAACTCTCAGCACGTGGGGATGACCCCTGTTTTGTGGCCACATACGGATTACAGGAAACAAAGAGCTGCAGAAAGGGAGCCCTCAGCGAAAGGTAAGCGGAGAGAATCTATCTCGAGGGACTCACGCTGCGGCGAGGAAGACAGCAAAATATGATAACGCGGCACTGCGAGACACGGCCAGGATCATATACCCCACGAATGCCGTTCCAAAAAGCCCTCTGGGATATTGGTGAGTCCGATATGTAAGGGTCCCAAGAAAACGATGCTGAGGAAAGCGACCAACAAGGTGATGTACCCCCGGTGGCCAACCCGATCTCCTACAATACCAACGGCGAGCGTAACCAGGCATCCCAACGCATACGGTGGCACCACCAGGAGATTGGCAGCTGTCGCCTTGAATCCCAACTGCATTCAGAAGATAAGTCAAAGCCTGTTGATCGCTGCGGGACCCCATTCACCTGGTGGATGATCGTTGGAATAAATAAAGCAAACGCATATAAGGGGCCACCGCTTCAAAATCGATCAGTATATACTACGCCTCAACAACCATGCGATACCGACGTTCCAATACATATTCCCACTTGCGGATCAGGTCATAATGATGTAAGATCCGGTTTCGAGGGAAGGAACGCACTTGTTACATATGTTTTCCAGTCTGTTAGGCACTGTCGCAAGTACTTGAGCTTGAACTTCTCTCCGCCAGCGCTGAATCGCTGGTCAGCTTTCAATCCACGGATGATGTATACACCTACGTGTCTGACTGTGAGCTACTCATGCAGATGCAGGTGTGGGTGTACACGTACGTTCGGTCTCTGTCAGAAATTTGGCCGTCTCCGGGAAGTCTTGAATAATCCAGGGAGAGGCACAGGCGACGAGAATGGTCATTGACCCTTCTACGATGAAGATCCATGCCCACCCAGGCCGTCCGGCGATGCCGTTCATGTTATGAAGGGCCGCAGCGAGGAGGCCACCTGACAGAATGTCGTCGTTGGGAGTGAGTCAATATGTTTTCCTTTGGTCAGAAACTATTTCTGTATGCACCGAATGCGCCCGCAAGCGTGGCGGCCGAGAAAAAAATTGCGATGCGCAAACCAATCTCCGAGCGCTTGTACCAACTGAGTATCAGTACACAAACGTTAGAAGGAACTCGAAATTTGGCGAGTGCCACGAAACGCGACCCACCACGACAGGTAAAATACGATCCCAGGATATAAACCTGCCTCGGCCACGCCCAACAGGCATCGAAGGCCTGTATCTTTCGTCAACACGCGCAGGTTACGCCGAGGAGGCAAGACGTACCGATCAGATCGCCGTAGTTACGGGCGAGGCCATGAAACAGCTCAAGGGAAGACGGGAGGTCGTGTCAGGACGGGAAGCGGACTCGGAGCGACAACTCACCATTGTAACGCCCCACGCAAATATTATAAAGGGAATCCATCGAGATGGACGCAGGTAACACATGGCGAGGTTACTCGGCACCTATCGATTCAGTGAGCATATTTATGCGGTCGGAGGAGAAAGACCCCGACCTCGAACAGAGCATAGGGAAAGAAGAAGACGGTGAGCGCGATCAGGTACTGCCTATCTGTGATGTGCAGACTTGTCTGCAGATCGTACAACTATGGCAGGCACGATGAAAAAAAATGATGAGCGAACACGAGCCATTTGGGGCAAAGTGAAGTGTGCATACGCGCGCATTTCCTATATTGCCCCGGTCGAGGAAACTCATGAGGTAGAGCAGGGCGAGCCACGGCAGGAGTTGGAGATCTATCTTGCGCTTCAACTTGCGGTGGTCGACGGCGGAAGTATCGACCTCTGGACGATAAAGATTAGGTGCGACTCCGAGCGACGGCACCTTTTCGAGTTGCGCGTCGGCGCGCTCCTCGTCCTTGTCGCGAGATTCACGCGCGCGCGCACTATTCTCGTGAGCAATGGGTGGCACCATGACCGCTCGAGTCGAGACGACAACTGAACCCAGACGAAGGGCAGCTCCTTTCGTTTTACATGTCGCGATCGAGCCCTTTCAACAGCCCAGACTCAGCGGGGAAGCAATTGTGGAGAGCGTCAGATCCAGATCATGTCCCAACGACCACGGTCGCGCCCTGAAAACAGGAACGTTGAGTTGGTCATCGCGGAAGAGATTTATTTTAATTTGTTTCACAAATTTCTTTTGTACCTACTATTGTAGCTTAGGCTCTTTCAAGTGGTCGGAGTATGTCGAGTGATCAGAGTAGCCCGTTTCTCTTGTCATGCTCTACCAAGGCCAGTAAACCTGGTTGCGCATCTAAAACGTCTTACTCAGTGCTAGAGGTATGAAGCTTCTATTGTAACTTACGAGCTAAACTCTGACTAGCTAGACCATTGATGCATTTGCATATCACGGAGGTGGAGCACTGGAGGTACTGTAAACCTTTTTTAAAACCCATCTGTCACTTCCCTGGCACTAGTACAGATCTGAAGCCCGAGTTTGAGCGATGCAGCTCTACCCAAGACCCATGCCAACTCGGCCAATGAGGTGAATCAAACCTTTTTTTTGAAAGCACTGATGCAACTTGAGACTGTCGTCAAGGAACATCTCTCGCTGTACATGTACTAGTAGTGTACTGGAAATAACATAAGATCTTAGGGTGACAATCTAGCCCTAATCAAAGCCTTTTAGGAGGTTGTGATGGGGCAGCACGCCAACAGAGGGGTCATTGGGCGATCTCTATACGAAGGCGACACCAAGCAATTCAGGAAAATGTAAAATGTAAAATGCACGCAACAGCAGACAGCCAATCCTCGGCCTCGGGCTGATTACGCTGATTAATCGGCTGATTTTTGATCGTACCTGGTGACGATCGGGCGCAGTTCGAAAGGTAACGAAAACGGGAATCATGAACCGGACCGCGGGCCGCTGTCCATCTGTGGCGTGTCAGTTGTCAGTCCTGGTCAGGCCTATCTGTAAAACAAAGGTCCAAAAGACTGGGGTAGAAACAACGGCATTGAGATGCAGCGCACTAAAATTACCGCCACAGGACACATGCATTCATAGAAGAAAATCATGGGGTATGGACGGACTACAGACAGTTGGGAGCGCACGTCATGCAGAGCAACAGCTGTTAATTCGCGGGCGGCGTGGCGTGCCTAGTTGCCGCGAGTGCGCTTAGTGTGCGCTTGCGTCGTCAGTTGGGTCGGGCGAGGGGGAAGCGACGGGAGCTTTCCCGAGGAAAGCGATGTTGTCACGGAGACGTGGATAGCGGAGACGGCAAGACAGCCGTCCTCGACGTCGAACCATGTCAGGAACCCCTTGACAGACACAGACACAAAGGAGTTCGGCACGGGCATCCTTCTTGAACGAACGCACAAACACCACACACGCTCACTCACCCCAAATGGAGTCAGGACGGCCGCAGCCAACCGCAACCTTCATCCCCGCCACTGCCGCAACCTTCGTCCCACACCACCATCACCAGCAACAACAAAATAGCGACGACCCAGGGGATCCAAAAATGGCCTCAATGCCGGCAAGAATAGGAAGCCCGTTGAAAGGCCCAAAAAGTATGCGCGGCCATTGAGTGAGTGTGAGTGCGAGGTCGTCGTACGAACGGGGAAGCCCTCGACGGATCACGCACGGCCATGCGGTACCTCGCCGATGGCAGCCGCGGCGCTGATAACGAGAACGACCCAAGCGCCGCCGGAGTGTCACCAACAGGCGCGTCAGCCTGTCGCTCCTTCTCGTGCGGAAGACCGGGACACACACGGCCCCACCAATGACCCAGACGGGGCCCACCCTCACATTCAGGTGAGCGAATACGGCCAACGATTCCACCGTCGCGGGCAATTGTCGCACGATTGCCGTGCCTGCCTCCTCCCTCCCTCCCTTGCTCGCGCACAGGCCCTGGACCCAAGACACCCGATCCCGCTGAACCTGAAGGAGGAGGGAAGCTGGGTTCCTCGACGCTGCCCTTTCCTAACCCCATGGGGTGACACTGGTCCTGGTGCGACGACCAACTGTGGAGGGGTGCCGCTCTGAACGGTGCACAGTCGCTGACACGGCTCCACTGATCACAGCAGGAGTGGGCATGGGCCTGGAGTGGGCATGGGCACGAAAACTCGGGCCCGTGTGTGGTGGAGGGTGTGCCGCTGCAATCCCACAGAGAGCCTTGCACCAGCACACTACCAGCACCAGCACTTGGAATAACAGAGAGCGCATTGAGCTCGACTGTGACTTTAGTGCCGATCCTATATGGTCAGCTCTGACCTTGTGGCACGACTACCACCACAGAGAGATGACCCAGTACCAGGAAAAGCGGACCGGGGCAAAGGGGGCACAAAGAAGGGGAGAGTGGTGTGAGCGGAGCGGTTGTGGGCTGGAGGCTTTAAGGTGTGGGCCAGTGGGCACATAAATAAAGGTGTGCAGGAGGCAAAGTGAGGTGAGGTGATGGAGGCAGGCAAGCATGTTTAAAGGACTAAAGCTACTAAAGTACTAAAGACTTGTCACATTGGGTCACACGCAATCTGTTTAATGATGGAGATGACCTGAGAAGAGGCGACTCGGACTGTAATTCCTATTTGAAAACTAAAACAAGCCGACATTTTTCTTTCTCTTTCGACATTCGATCGGCCCAGGATTTCGGCCGAGACCGTAGATAGAAAATTCACATCATGATACACGATTCCATTCTCGAAGTGGAGAACTACCAAAGCCCGTCGTCAATGAAAAAAAGCTCCACAGCAGCTGCGGATCGAATAACAGTCTCATATTGCATTTGAAGTCTTCTCTACGTCAACACGGATACCACTGATGCAGTTCACCTCGGCGGCCTTGAAGTCTTCTATTTCTTCATCACCTATATCCCCCGATGCTTTGTGGTGCAGCCCATTGAGTTCGACACTGTTGTCGTGACCTACAACGCCAAGATCGCTGCTTATCGTACTGATCATTGCACCAGAGTTGATAGTAGCACTCTTGCTCCCGTATGGTCGAGGCTTGCGACACCCGCCTCCGCTGGCACCCGAGCCAGCGGCGGAACGCTGCTGGCTAAAATGAATTCCGAAATGCAAACCCCTGGACCCGTTTGAATTGAACGCATGGCCGTCAGAGTGTGTCACTGTCTCCGAACCGCGTTCACGAAGGTCAAGAATCTTGAAGAAGGAAATTAGTGAGACCAACTGAATGAGGTATTTTCACGGTGGCATACGAGGCGGCAAGCCAACACAGGACTTAACATTACGCTCAAAGGTATATTGATTGCGGATATCGCCTGTCGAGGCCTGACCAGTTGGATCAGCAGGAGTACCCTAGGGAGGAACATGTCCTTACTGTAGGTAGAAGATCCCGTTAATCTATCGGTCAGGTAATTCCGTGGATCAGCGACGGTGACATCAACAAAGGAGGATACACAAACCAGATTCGCAATCGATATGAGCAAGTAGTAGAAGACGCCCTCTCGCAAAAAGGTCTGAATAAGTCGGCTACTTGGTCCTCCGTTGCGTCGACGGACATAAAGGGCTTTGAAAACGGTCATGAAGGTGACAATCGTGTCGAATCCAAGTGGCGCAATCTGAGGTCCATTATCAGTGTGGGACATGACTAGTTATGGGCGAATACGGACGAAGAAACCTATAATGTGGAAATGTACAACAATGTCCCTGCTCAGGAAAGGAGGCACATACCAAGAAGATGAGCGGAATGAGGCTTAGACATTGGGAAGCAGGGACCCCGATCCTGATATCATGTCAACTTGGGCAAACCTAAGTGAACGCTGAACACCCACAAAAGGAGGGGTGACGAAAGGCAAAACTGAATTGGCAGGTCAGCTTTCTGAACATGTGATAGGGGGAAATTTACCAAGCATCTGCGAGGTGTCGACATATAGCTGATAAGCAACCATGCCCCCAAGAGCGCAGAGAAGGCCGGCCAGAACCAGTTTATTTCGGTTGAAGAAGGCGTAAGTCCGAATCAAAAGTACAGCTAAAAGGATGAGGTGCTCAATGCTTGAATTGCATCGATGGTACGAACGACAACGGACACTCTGAGCCGACTTGATTCCACATCGCCAGAGCAACCGGGATCTGAGAAGGATTATTACCATGACCCGAATCATACTGGAGGGGAGGTACCTACTTTGTATATCTTCTTGCAGGTTTCAAGGCTATGATTGTTGACAAAGGCGTAAAGCAGGTAGGGTACCACCGTAATGACCCAGTATCTAAAGATCTTTTTAAGGCGCGACGTCAGAGTTTGTAAATGGCACATACCGGCAAAACAGGTACGCCACTTTGACTGGAGTCCAGGACGTCTTCCAGATCTGTGGGGTGTCACATATAGGATCACGGTGGGTAGGAGACCGTGCACTGACATATTGCCACTCTCTGGGCAAGCTGACGATCCAATCCCAGAGGACGACGGTATCTGTCAACAAGCGCAGATCAGTGTCGTCCAATAGATAGAATAAAGTTGCTCACACATTGCTTCGAGAGAACGAAAGAGATGGTCAGATGATAAGTCCAAAGTATTACCCGGCAGGATGGGACACACAACAAAAGTAAACTTGGGTCCTGGAGAGGGGTTCAATTTGACACCCTAAAAGGAAGCGAGATCACGCACACGAAGATAAAGTGCTGGGAAGTTTCGAGGGTGTCCGGCATTACTGCAAAGCTCGAGAGACGATTGAAAGAGAGAGAGAAAGAACGTGAGGAGGACTGATACTACCCGTATGCATATTTGTACGAATGACGGGTTGTGACGATCAGAAAGCAAGCACGAGAAGTTTTCTGCAAAGCAATTCATAATATCCATTTTGGAGTAAATAAAAACCTCTTTCACAAGCCGATCGAGCACAGTTGGACATGTTGTCTGCCTGCTCAGAAGTCGCGTGCGGAGCTAACCTGTTGGTTTCCTTTTCTGGCCATCGCATTCCTATAACCAACACGCAGCATGCTGTGCCTGCCGCTCGTTACCACCACGGAGACGACGAACCGAGTAATAGCTCCAAGCCCAAGTGCAAGCCTGGCGAGTACAGTATGCCCGAAGAGAGTCCCCCAATGATTGCCTCGCGTCCCGCACTCACTTTGATCCCACCAGAGATACTTTTGTACATCTGTTCGTGCCCTCAGTCGGCAATATTAATGCTTCCGTACTCTGCGCTGATGTGTCACGATGTCCCCTAGTGTCCTTTCTTGACGTCCCGGACCTCTCCACTCTCGCTTCTACGTGCCGTTATCTTGCGTCACTCGCTGCTGATCCCATTCTCCAACGGACGCGCTTGCTTGTTGTTGCCCCTTCGCGTCTTTCACACTCTTTATTCGCAATTGGTCCTGAAGGATTGCCACTTAGGCCTACTGTTTCGGATCTTATAAGACGAGGTGTAATAAAAGGCCTGGGTATTGAACGGCGCTGGAGAGCGGGTTTATACCTCTATTCGGCTTTGGCACGCGTCCTACCTTCCTTCACGCCGCCATCTGTGCTAATTAGAACTCTGCATAGTCTGTGGCCAACTATGAGAGATCTGTCCTCCTGCAGCGTGGTCACGCATCAAACGTCGTATCCTCTAAATTGCGTCGTTGGTCCCTTCATCCGAATCCGTTGAAAACACTTTACAAGACTCGTGTTCTCCCGGATGTTGAATCTTATTCACCCCTTATCGCCCGCTCGCTTCTCCCCGTCATGCGACGATTGAAATGGAGCGTTCAATGCGATAGCCTTTCCAGGGTTCTTCGATCACGGAATGTTACGTCGAGGAGAGTTGACACGACAAAACAACGTGATTGATCGATATTGATCAATAGAGCATGTATTTACAGTCGACTCCCATATAAGTCATATACCATGATAAGGCATACTCTACAATAGGGCATAGGGTTTCGTGACGACCGACTGCGTTCGCAGGGAAATCGAGGGAATAAGGCATACCTTCCTTAAAGGGCATAGGGCATAGCTCACTCGACCAAAAGGGCATAGGCTGCATAGCTTGTAAATGTTGAATTTTAGCCACATTTTCGGAATTAAAACATTCATCCCACTTCACAATGCCTCCAATGCCTCTGGATGTCCTTAGAAATGGTCTGAGAAATCTCCAAAACAAAATTTCAGTCAAAAGGGACCATCTGCTCACTCAACTTGCTGACAAATGATCCATAACTTCTTCGGATGAGCAATGCCAGGGTGCACTTCAGGGATGCAATCGGATGGATATTGAGTCACTGCTAAACCCTTCAGATGAAATGGAGCTCATTGATGAAACCACGGACGACGAGATCTTCAAGGCTGTGATGGATACACACAAAAAACGCGAGCGCGAGAACATCGAAATCGAAATCACGAGTGGCGATGACGATTCCGACCCTGACCCCATTACTGTAAGCATCGTCCCACCCCTAGTGAGGCCCTCCGGGCCATCTCGTTGCTCACCGATTACACTGACATGGTCAATGACCCAATTGCCCACAAACTCGAAGGACTTCTCAATACTTTCAGCCATCAAATCTGTCTGGAACAATTCAGGGGAGACAGTTATAACTGACTATTTCCATCGTACATAAGCTACGAGTACTCTAGATTATCAGAACTTTTTCGTGTTTTTTTGTGAGCTATTTTTAGAGTCACCCCAACACGGCATACTCCCTTGTAACGCATACCTCTGAGTGGCTCCGAAGGGGGTATGCCTTATATGAGAGTCGACTGTATATTGTATCAGTTTGCACTTGTTGCAAGCAGGCTCTGTCGCGTGGGAAGCTACGATGATGAATTTCATTTACGTAACGTGTCTGTATGGTTTCTCGTTCGTTCTCCCCATCCCACATACCCAGTCCCAGTTCCAATTATGGCCATAACGCACATCGAGACATTCTCACAACTTGATGCTATCCTCAACAAATCAGATAAAAAGTTGACCGTGAGCTGGCAGCATGCATTCGCTTAGCACAGGACTTACCCAGTTCTCATGTAATTGACAGGTCATTGACTTCCACGCTACTTGGTATGAGTATTGAACCCATCGACCCAACCGAACCTGCTCAAGTAGCCATAGGTGTGGGCCATGCCACGCCATCGCACCAGCATTTGAAGCTCTAAGCAAGAAGTACACGAACGTGAACTTCCTAAAGTG
The DNA here is from genome assembly GCA_022496215.1 of Russula brevipes. Taxonomy (NCBI): domain Eukaryota; kingdom Fungi; phylum Basidiomycota; class Agaricomycetes; order Russulales; family Russulaceae; genus Russula; species Russula brevipes. The sequence continues at coordinate 1,754 of WTXF01000530.1, read as the reverse complement.
TGACGTGGATGCTGCGCGAGACGTAGCAGGTCGTTATGCTATCAGTGCCATGTAAGCATTGGGTACTTTGGGAAACAGAGGACTCCTCAGGAACAGTTTTTCACGCCTATAGGCCGACCTTCATGTTTCTAAAGGGTCAGGAAAAGGTCGACCTCGTCAGGGGTGCTAACAAGGCGTATGTTTTGTACATCTCCCGTCTACTTATATCCAATTGACTTATTCCCGGCATCAGCGCCATAGAGAACGCTCTACAAAAGTACGGCTCCGGTTCATCTTCCACAGCATTCTCAGGTAGGGGCCAAAGTCTTGGTGGATCCCCCACGGCTCCAGCGGCTCCTCGAAACAATGGCCTGGGAGCACTGTTCGCCGACTTGGATCCTCAGGTGAAGAAGCTACTCTATTTCTTGGGAGCATATCTGCTATTCTGGTATCTGAGCGGGTGAATGTCTGCACTGACATTGGAAGATGCAGATCCACGAGTGTTTCAGTATTTATTTCCTTTGTGTAACGCTTGGATACAATTATTGGACACATTGTGACTGTACTGTATTTCCGCGAGACGAATGCGTGGGAGGTATAACAAGCAACGCAACGAACGAGAACTAGTTTGTGTAGCGGTCACGTGACACGCCACGCTATCGTGTTGTGGCCAAGGCCAAGCAGCATCCTCTGTCTCGTCTCGTCTCACCTTCAACAACCGTGACTTGCATGATATGTCCTCCAGTCATGTCAGTTCTGGTCCTCCAAAATCCTCGACTTCAGTGTCTCCCGTGTGGCTCCACTCATTCCCGAACGTTACCTCGACGTCCCATCCCAGAGGCTGTATGCTTTGAGCTTTGCATTGCTCATCCAGGTGAGAGCAGGCATTCTCAACCCTCGCGCTGGCAACCTGATTCATCCCTCCTTGAACCTGCAACTCCTAGGCCGTAAAACTTTTCGACTATCTCTGTTATTTTCTCTCCGAGGGCAACTCCACCGCACACTATGGTAAAAAGTGGCTGCTTGTTGACTTCTTATTCTGTCTCGCTCTCTCGCGCCTGCGCATCCCAAGATTAAACTACGCAAACTCCATTGTAGCATTGCAGATACTTTGCTTTGCTCTTATAGATGGCCTTTTATTTGGTGGCATTCGGCTACATATTTTCGGAGACTCGAGCGCGCATTCGTCTCGCCAAGGTGCGTCTGTCATAGAGCAGGAAATTACAATGCTTATATCCGATTTTCCAGATCATATCGGTTTCAATCGCCTCAAACATGCTCAGCATATCCGGGTTTCTTTCCGCTCTCACCTTCGGCTTCGTGACCAGCGAGGGCTTTGGTGGCAAGGATGCTCATCTAGCAGGCCAACATACTGTTCGCATGTCACCCATCAGTACCGCGGAGCTCAATCCTACAACCAACGATTCTGCTTAGATACCTCCTCAAGCAGTGTTCTTGTTCCCATTCTCTTGAATAATTCAAATCCGACTTCCTTGCGATATACCATCACACCCTTGGGTTACACGGGATCGTCTGGGGCAAGGTCGAATCCGTGACATTGTCTGCGCGTGATCTAAAGGCATCGAAAGCGCACGTCTCGAACGGTTGCGAGTAACAAGGACCGCAAAACAAGAGTATTATGACGACAATACTGACGATTATGACGACGAATATGCGAATGATGATCGCGCGATACTCCCTCCTTACAAAAGACGCAATCTATCATGCATATTCGCGTCTCAAAGCCAGGGACCATTCACCTCAGCGGTGTCAGC
>WTXF01000053.1:0-207906 GCA_022496215.1 Russula brevipes | reverse complement strand
CTACTGGGGGATGCAAGTGGTAAGTGGGGACACACAATACAGCTGATTAAATACCCATGCTTCTGCATAGCATTGTGCTCAGTTGGTTTGTTTAAGTAGGTACAAACAAAGCTAGACCGAATCCAGTCGAGTTGTCGGTAACTCGGTCCTTGACTTGAATGGAGTGCCATTTGTACCGTCCCCACAACTAAACAAACCGATTGGAGCATGAAGTAGGTCTATCAGCTGTAATGGATTACCTTGACTGTGCGATTGCGGTGCGGTGCGAGCTCGAGAGTAGGATGGGGGGCCGTGCGCGCACGTGATCACCACAGTTCAACGAGTGTACGCTGTGTTCGTCGTTGGCCTCATATTCGAAAGCGCCATTTATGTCGCCATATTTTCTCCTGAGGTCGTCATAAATTCGTCCTATCCAATCCCGTACTCTCTTCATATTCTTTTCCGGCGCCAAGTCATCGAAGCCAGAAGCCAGCCCAAGAGCCAGCCATGCAAGCTTGCGGATCACGTACAGTATGCAATGCAAATGACCTCTGCCCCAAATTCGGTTATCACGTCATCGAAGAGCGCGCTGTCCTTCACGAGGATGGCCATCTCCTTGGAGTCCACCGCATCCCTGGCCCAAAGCGTGAGCTTCACCCCATCCCGGGATGTCCACGGGCAAACCTGCTGTCTACTTACACACGGCTAGGTTATGATGTTCGGCTTGGCAATAGTCACGGCATAAAGTATTCCAACTGGTCCATTCCTCCATGATCCCAACTCGTCCAATTTTGGGATATTTCCATCGATGACCTTGCGTGCCTGATACCATCGAACATATTCTCCAACTCTCTCACACACCGAGTCTCAGCGATGGCTCCAACTTTTTGCCGCTCTGAGCATTCACCCTCAGCCGAACTAAAGGGTCAACGTCTTTATTACTCTGGCACCCTCAATGCGCCCAAGGGGACTCTCCACCCTTTAGTCGATGGTGGACTTCGTGAGTCTCCCCTGGACCCATATACCCTTCCTCATCTTTGGTTGTCGCACCGTCCTCTCCTCCGCTCTCATGTGGAAATCCATCCCATATCCACCCATCTTTGCACACCCCATTGACGTCCCTCTCATCTTCCTCACCTCGTGGAATCCCCACAACACCACCTTCACGCAGAATCTCGCAGCTTATTCTCACCTCTATTCATTTGCCAGCATAAAGTCCGTCGTACATCGATCCCAGCGAACATAGCCTCCTGCCGGGATATCCCCCAACGAACTTCCCAACACGAAAATTACGACGAACTTCGTGATTCTCTGCGGTGACGTTGGTTCACTTGTTGACATCGATGCGATGCGCCATGAGCGCATGAGCTTCCAGAACTGGCAAAACACCAGCTGTCAATTCGGTGCCTGAAGGGATACGAACATCTCAGTGTTCTCTGGGGAAAGAACGTCCATGTGGACGTGATTCCGCAGGTCGTTGGCGCTTTGAAGCATCATTGTGAGAAGCCAGGAGCAATGCAGATGGGCCAGGGTCGAAAGGCCAGTCTACGTCCAGATGAAGTATTGGTGGCAGGCTGGTCCATGGCTGGGAGACTTGCGGCAATCAGCATCTACGGACACGTGCGTTACTCGGACATGGTAATGATTTGTATGTTTATGAGTCCCGTTCATGAGCTCAGATATCATCGATTTTTGTATATTGAGCGAGGGGGTACCGAGGCGTGTTGATCGGACCTCACTCAGCTGAGAGAAAAGCATCATCGGCGGTATTTCAACTACATACCGTACCACCACTGAGAGCGTGGATGGACTCGGAGTTTTCTGACGAAGATCTGTCGAATTGCTCACTGTCTCCCTCCTATGTACTTGCTGTGCGGAATGGCGTCTTACTGTTATCGTAGAGCCAGACAACGGTGTGGCGGACATATCTGATTTTGTCACGTTGGGCTCAACTGCTCAAGCGGTACACAGAACCTGAGGGATGTACTATCGACTCGGTTCAAAGCAATAGGGCTGGTCTCGTCGACTCTGATTCAAGCCGGTCCAGATACACTGTTGACCGGTTGACCCTCCATGAACGCTTCCAGTCGAAGTCCGTATTTGGGACCACTACGGGTCCCAACGTTTCCACCTCTCAACTTCCGGTACCTTGAGTGGCTTGCCTTAGGCACACTGCACGGACACCTAAGTCGGTACGCACTTGATCATGAGCGATCTTGTCGGGAATATAATCATGTGCTTGTACGGTACTACTCAATGGATGTTGAACACATTTCATGGTTACTGGCCATAGCTCGGCCCATCTCGGGCACTGAAAGTCTGATGTCTAATCCTTTTTCGAACGAGCACCCCCATGACGACTTGAGGGCGACAGCTTGCTTGACGGATCAAGACAAAAACGCCAGCTGGCCAACACCAAACCTGACCTCGGCAGTCGCCGCTGCGCGCTTTCGTCGTCCTTAAGGCACCTGCCCGCTTGCCTGCCCGTGCTCAGGGCAGCGCAAGGCCAAGTAGCGCCACTGCATGTCCTTCCTCTCTCTCTCACCCGAACTGATCGAAGAGATCGCCTCCCATCTGCGCGCACAAGACATCGCCACGTTCGTCCTCTGCTGCAGGCGCTTCCACGCCATCGTGCAGGGATCCCTCCTGCTGCAATACGCCTGCCGCGCGGAGCGCGCGGGCGCTTACGACCCGCTGTGGGGCCTCTCCAGACGGCCCATCGTCGATCGGATGGAGACGCTCAGGCGGTGGGAGGCATCGTGGGGCGATCTGGGGCGATATCTGGCCGCCGCCCCACGGCTCGTGATCCCCGCGGAGCGGGACCTGTTCGGCCCGTACTTTCTCTGCGACGACTATCTCTTCGCCGTCGACTGGCAGGGCCACCTGCCCGACTCGCGCCAGCCCGCGCTCCTCTACGTCGATCTGCGCGACGCGCTGCGCACCGGCCAGCACCGCTGGAAACAGATCGACTATCCCCGCGGCTCGATCGCCATCACGCAGGCGTTTTCCATCGAGGAGGACGACCTCGTCGTATCCGTCATCAGGTAAACGCCGTGTTTTCTCTCTTTCTCTCTCTCAACTGCTTCGCCACGCTTCCACGTCCTTTAATCCTGCCTTTTTTTTCCCCCCATCGTCGTTGTCAGCTTACCGCAGCTCAACAATGCGCCACCAAAGACGATCCTTCGGTTCATGAGCCTCGAGACGGGCGGCGTGCACCCATCGGCCAAGGAAGGCGACCTCCAGCTCGACACGGAACTGTCCGTGAGTCTCCTCGATGTCCGTGCGGACGTCATCGGGGACCAGATCGTGCTCGTGCTCGTCGACCTGCGCCCGGACAACCCCGAAAGCGACGCGATCTATCTGGTCGATTGGAAGCAGGGGCGAATGACACTGGTGAGTGTGATCGCGGCACGCCCCATCGGGCCTGCATCCACCTCCCCTCCCATCTCATCACTGCGTGCTCTTCCAAAAGGTACACCGCGCGCCGAACGGGACGTACGAGGGCGCGCTCGCGGTGCTCTCGCACGACCTAGTGCTCTTCCTCAAGCGCGACGCACCGTCGATCGAGCTCTGCCGCGTGACGAGCCCAAGCGAGGAGCGCGGCGACGCGGCCGGTACGGCGCCGAGCCTGCGCGTCCTGCGCACGCTCGCGCTCCCCGAGTTCCACCCGGACTACCGCGTGCACACGGCATACATGCAGACGGACCGCCACAGCGAGCGCCGGCGCGACCTCCAAGTGCTCCCGCGCCGGCGGCACCCCGCGCCCCTCACGTTCCACAGCGCGCCGGAGGACATGGTCGTCGGCATCACGTTCCTCCTGCGTCTCGCGCTGCGCGGGCTGCACCCGCTCTGGAAAAAGGTCGTCACGACCATCAGCCATCGTGCGCTCTTTGAGCTTGCTGCCGCGGCCGAGGACGACGACGCCGATGTCGATGACGATGACGGATTCGCAGAGGTCCGGCGCGAGGACGGCAGCGGTGGCGGTGGCGGTCGGGAAGGGGACGAAGAGCTCGTGCGCGCAGGACGAGCGCGCAGGGAGCTGTCGTGGGAGGAGTGGGGCCCCCGCGCGGCGCGCGTCATCTCGCCGCCTTCCTTCCAGTGGATCACGGCGCACGCCGGCCAACGCTGGCTCTCGCTCGAGGCGGACAAGCTCGTGGTGCGCGACTTTAGCGCCGCCCGCGTCCACCGTGCCCGTGCCCGCGCCTGTGCCAGCGACACCAGCGACAGCGACGCCGCCGACGGCAGAGGCGCGCTTCCGAGGCTCGCACCGCCGCAGACGTACATCCCCGGCGGGCGCTCGTGCTTCAAGGACGACGTGGTGTCCGAGCTGCCCTTCCTCGAAATGCGCGTGGACACGCGCGCGCGCGCGCAAGAGATGGTTCTGACGGACGGGGAGCGGCTCGTGGCTTTCGTGCGCGCGGTAAGCATCCTCCTCCTCTGGATTGAGTCTGAGAAAATAATTTTGTTTTTTTAAATTTCACTGTTTTATGCGTGTGACAGGGCCAGCCTCCGACGTTTGAGGTTTACGTGCTCGAGGATGTGGACGACGTGGACCAGGACAAGGCGCGGCGCTCTCCCGAGTCGCGTTCTTCCGACTCTGGATCGTGCGCCACCCCTCGTAGCCAATCCCCTACGCGCGGCGGGAAAATGGAGGCCACGGCGCCGCTCGCGAACGGGAACGGGAATGGGAACGGGAACGGAGGCTCTTATGGACTTTGACTGGCGTAGGGATGGCGTGGCGTGGCGTGGCAGAACGCAGTATGCATATATATATAGACGCAGGCAGTAAAAACACATTAGACTATATGACAATCGTAGAGAAAGCATTTCTACTACTCTGTAGCATTCCGCACGACCAAGCCCTGCTCCGCTCCTCTCTCCGACGGCAAGCACACCCCACTCGGAAGAAAAAAAACCTATTATCTACAGTCTGTAAAGCGGGGGAAAAAAAAGAAGAAAAAGAACACCGATCAAAGTGTTGCCAGGCGAGGCGAGCACGACTTGTGGGACCAAACTTGCGAAAAGGACGAAAAAAAAAAAATCGAATGCATGGTCGGGTTGGGTGGGTCGGCGCGTTGGGCCAGGGGGTCAGGCCGGTCAGGGCTTGACGCCGTGCTCAACCTCGAGCCGGAGCTCGCCCATCGCCCTGCGCCCGCGCAGCGCCCACGCGCGCACCAAAGCGGGCTCGTCGCACCACGGCGCGCCGCGCTCGGACAGCAGCGCGCCGGCGCACAGCCACCCGGCGACGCTGCTCTGCAGCCGCGCGGCGTGCAAGATGCCGACGACGGCGAGGAGGGTCTCGTCGAGCGCTGCTGGCGCCTCGGCGTGCTCCTGCCCCTCTCCTTCTCCGTCGTCTTCTTCTTCGACTACTTTGCGCTTGCGCTTGCGGCTGCTGCCGGGTGGTGGTAGGGGCGGTGAGGGCGGCGGCGGCGACGACGATGTCGGTGCTTCTGCTTCTGCGCGGGGAGAGGCGGCGCGCTGTGCGTGGAGGGCGAGGGCGGCGGCGAGGTCGGCGTTGCGCCGTGCGCGGGTGTACTCGGGTACGGGGAGGTGGTTGTGTGGCTGGCGCGCGGCCTTGGCGTGCGAGTCGTCCAGCAGGATCGTCGTCGCGGCCGAGTGGCGGCCCGTCCGCGTCGAGGAGGGTAAGCGTTGGGATGCGGAGGTGCGCGTGCGCGATGATGCGTGGATGGGAGAGGCGGGGTGGTGCGGTTCGAGGAGCGCCCATGGCTTTTCGAGGTCTTTGATGGTTTGGACCTTGCGGTCTTGTTTCGTTGGGGGCGCGTGAGCATATGAACGATATATCACGTAGCGGAAGAAAAAGAAGTGAAAAGGAAGTTATCATATTCGGGAACCGTTGTTTATCACGCGTGCCGTCAATGGGTGGTGATGTTTTAATCACTTTGAGGGAAAGGCGCGGGGGGGGGGGATGGAAAGGAAAACGAAAGACTCACGGTAGTGATCCTCAGCGAGCCCGAGCGTATCCCGCGCCCATATCGCGACGAGCCGATCGCGATCGCTGCCAAATGCATGCAGCACCATATCCTCGACGCTATGCGGCTGTGCAGAGCTCCAGACCATAACGTCGAGCCAGGCGCGCGTCTGCGCCGCAAAGAGATACGCGCGGAGGGCGGGGAGGTACGGGCGGGGCATGACGCGGCGCGCCGCGGGGTGCGGGAGGTACTGGCGCCGGGCAGACTTTGGCGCGTGCGGAGAGCGGAGGAGCAGGGCGCCGTTGAGGTCTAGCACGAGTAGCTTGCGCGTCGGCGAGGAGAGCGCTTTGGAAGGCGTCGAGGCGAACTCGAGGTAGGACTGTGACGGGGCGGGTGATGGCGGCAGCGCCGGCGGTGGGGGCGATGGGGAGCCTGCTGGGCGCGGGGGCGGGGTCGGCTGTGGTGGGTGCTCGCGGGGAGGGCCTGATGCATTCGGGGGCGGAGATACGGTGGTACGTGGGCGAGGACGGGGCCGGGATGACGGAGGAGAATTAGTGGAGGCAGTATTGTGGGTGGGGCGCACCGAGCGATGGTGGGATGGAGATGGGTGATCATGATCGTAATGGTATGAATCGATGTAAGGGTCGATGTCGTAGGTGGGAGGGAGAGAGGGGATTCCACCAAAGAGACCGTGAGCGTAGTAATCTGCGATATCACGATGGGGGAAACGCTGATAGTAGTTTCCGGGGTAGTACGCCATCCAGAGCCAGAGCGGCGCTGGCAGAGCTCGAGTACGAGCCAAGAAGAGCCGGTGCATCCCGGGCCGGGGCCGGACGCGAGGCTGGTCACCATGACTCACACGTAGTGTGCCTCAACTCTGGATACCTATACCTCACTGATTCATGGAATCAAGGCGGGCACCACATTCTGTCTCACCGCCACGCAACGCATGTCTTTCTACCGTGCCCAATACATTTTCGTCGTTCCCATTACAACCCAGTTCGACACCACACGCTACAAAACGAAAAAACCTCTGCCTTCCCCAAACACGTTCGTCGTCGTCGAGGGCTTCCTCACGCGCTTCGACGTCGATCACGACAGTCCCGTTCCCACCGTCTTCCACATTTCGGTGGACAACCTCAGTTACCTCGGAAAGGCTCCGTGGCTCCGTTCTATCCTGCCATCCGTTGCCTTCGCTCACGTCTTCCGTAGCTGTGCCTCTCTCACCCGGCCCCATCATGATTTTCCGCTTTGACTTTGGCTTGCCTCCGCTGCGGACGCACCGCTGTTGGGAGGGGGGGGCAGAAGGCCAAGGACCTATGTTCCAAAAAGTGAATATTATTATCGACGGACAGGTGGAACAGCGAAGGGAGGAGTGTCTCATTGTCGACGTCAAAGTAGCTCAAAAAGCCCCTCAATGGTGGCGAGGGGTCTTCTGTAGCGCCTGCGTCGAAATGCGCACAAACAGGGAATGCGGAGTGTGTGTGAATGCGTTGCGCATGGTAATGTGACTGGAAGCACTTTGGGGGGCAGGCCAAGGAGCCCCGCCGAAGAATCTGATATTGTCCAACGAGAGGTGGGAGACCGTGGGAAGGATTGGCGCTGTCCACGTTCAAATGTGTGAGAAAGCCCTCGACAGCAACGTAGATGTTTGTTGGACGGCAGAGGTCTCTTGTTTCTGTACCGCACGGCGTCGAAGTGTGCGCATGGAAGAAAAGTAACGGTCGTGCTGCGCGCGATAGAACGAAGTGTATTGCTACGCGTAGAGGCGAAATGTGCCATTGGACTCGACGCAGGTACCGGAAAACGCGCGGCACGGGGAGTGACCCGTGACCCTGGAGGACCAGAAGGCGAGGAACGAGAGCATGACGACTGCTCCTGTCAAATGCGCTTAGATAGGGAGAGGGAGTGGCCGCCGAAAAGGGAGGGGCAGAAAAGGCGAAAAGGATGAAAGGGACGAATTTATGTGGGACGACCACCCCTATACAAGATTGGCGAATGCGAGCGCGAGCGGAGGATGCAAGATGTTCGTCGCCCCTATATATCGTGGTAAGGTGCGGATCGGCCAATGGGACGAGGGAGAAGGTGCGTAATTAGGGAACAGGAACAGCATCCACGGTTGCCCCTGAATATCCGCGTTCATCTGTACTGCCCCAAGCCCACAAACCCCTTTTCGTCCTGCTTGTTGTTCTTGTCATTTTTTGCTCTTTGGATCTTTGGCTGGCCGTCTAGATATCAAAGACGTAACAGTAACAGCATTATCCGAAAACACCATATGTCAAAAAGGGAAGAAGAACTCGGCTCTTGGATGATCGCGATGGGTTGCATCACTGGTTTCTCGATTCCGAAACACAGGACACTCTTCCTGAGCAAATAGTGGGCTCAGGAAAGAGTGTCCTCTGGTTCGTCACCTCTCATCATCACTCTCGTATTGATGAAAGTTACATGGCCTCGGACCAGCTTGATAATCAGACAGAATATTTCTCTGCGTTGCGCGATGGAGGAAAAAGCCGCTGTGGTATGTTTTCAAATGGGCGTTAGAGAGATGCCAATCAGCAGTATTGCCGGAACTCACTCGCTTCCCTCCTCAACCGACTTTCCACCCGATCTGGTTCCTGTTAGGACCGCGCACATACATGAGTTTGCAGAGGCTGTACGGCTGGAGCCGCGACCTTGTCGTGGGTGTCGCCTAGTATAATCGTCAACACGACCGAGGGACGCCCTGTCCAGTTCGTTGGCGGTGAGGGCCTGGAGGTTGTGTTTCTGCTGGGAAATCTCGGATGGCTTGGGCTTGCGGTTTGTCGTGTGGGAACTGGTTATGAGTATAATACGAAGGGAAACGGCGAATATAACAACGTAAGCCATTCAGTGAGTGATGACTTTCTTGATCACTTGAGAAGAAGAAGGGAATAGGGAGGAAAGTACCTATATCATTGATCGTCTACGAACCCAAGCGTGTGCTCCCATATGGCGACAAGCTGACGGTGATCGCTTCCAATCCAAACACATGCAGACATTCTTGACTAGCGCGAACTCCGGGAAATGAGATTAAACCAGGCCTTAGCGCATAGATTCGCAGGGAGAATAGAGATCTACATGCCATGATTCGTGGCTGGCAGTACTAGCGGTTGTGGTGTGAATCTGAGTCGGGTCACCGAGTCCGGTCCGGACCCGTCGCTTGCCCGAGGAATGTCATGCGCCCACCATCGCCCTCGATCCCGGAGAAAGATTTCTTCTTTGCAGCGCTCGACCAAGGCATCCGCCTCGATGACCGCAACTTCCTCGAGGCACGGCCACACTCGCTTTCCTTCGGTACCGAACTCGGCCATGTCGAATGCTCGCTAGGCAAAACACGGTGGGTAGTAGCGCGTCGGGCCGTTCCGGTTGAGTCGTGTCTCTCTCTCATTGTTGGCGACGGGATACAGCGTGCTAGCGCAGGTCGATGCGAAGATGGTGCGCCCAGAGCCGCAGCGAGCGTTCGAGGGCGTCATCAGCATCCACTGCGAGCTCTCGCCAATGGCGTCGACCGAGTATGAACCTGGCCGGTACGTGTCCGATTCCCCCCTGTTCGTTCCTCGTTGAACCCTCTTCCCCCTCCCCCCCATCCTGTCCTCTCCTCTTACGGTACAGGCAGAGCGACGAGGAGGTAGTGCTTTCCCGCATGCTCGACAAGATCTTCAGGCGAAGCGACGCAATCGACCGCGAAGCACTTTGCATCCTCGCCGGCGAGCGTGTGCGTCCCGTTTCTTCCTTCCCCCCCTTCTCTCCTCGCTAAACCCCCCTTGACTAGGTCTGGCACCTCCGCCTGGCCATCCACGCCCTCTCCGACGCCGGCGGACTCCTCGACTGCGCAAGCCTCGCGAGCGCCGCCGCACTGCGGCACTTCCGTCTCCCAGACGTCGAGGTGCTCGGCGCGCGCGACGTCATCATGCACCCGCCCGCGCTGCGTGCGCCCCTCCCGCTCGCGCTGCACCACACGCCATTTTGCATCTCCTTTTCGTTCTACCAGGCACCATCCGAGGGCGCGGCGGCGCAGGGTCCCCGCGTGCTGCTGGATCCCGCCGGGCTCGAGCAGCGCCTCGCCCACGGGACGCTCCACCTCGCACTCACGCCGCAGCGCGAGCTTGCCGTCGTGCACAAGGCCGGTGGATTGCCGCTCGCGCCTGGCGTGCTCATGGACGCTGTGCAGGTTGCGGCGAGACGTGCCAAGGAGCTCGACGGATGGTTGGATGTGCGCGTGCGCGAGGACTGGGCGCAGAAGAAGATCGAGGTGCGGTGATATGGGCCGATAGTGTGGTCTGCCGTCCGCAGAGGTGTAGGCCATGTAAACTAAAAAGTGAAGCGATAGGCCCCCAACAAAAGCTATCATCTGAAAAGATTGTCCAAAGTGCACGCTGCGACACTTTTTTTTTTTTTTCAAACCCATTAACGTCCGCCCCGGGAGTCTGTTTCTCGATCCCGTTTATCTCCTCCAGTTCCCTTAGGTGCTCAAGGTTGCGCTGCGACACTACTGCCGGTACAGCCCGCTGCGCACAGAGATTTATAGGAAAAGAAGGAATACGCTATGGCAGGGCCTCACGCGTGTGTTCGGCCGGTGGCACATATTCTCTATTGCGCGAAGAGCACGAGCAACTGGGCAATTGAAGTTGGTGTTCGCACTGTTCGGTCGCCAGGCAGTGGCCACGCCTCATCGAGCTTTTCTGACATCCACCTGACGATGGAGATATATAACTCTCCCACCATGGCTCTGAGGTTGCTGATGCTGACGATGAGCACTGTCGGTATCTGCTAGTCCAATTTAAATGAGGATCTTGTCCTTTGTCTCTCAACACTCTTGACGTTCCTCACTCAGTTGCTATCTGCATCAATGACCCCCCTGGAATCTCTACGCACCGGTATACATCCTTCCGTCATACACATTCTTGCTCTGGTATGCCAGAGAGTCAGGAGCCGATGACTCAGGAAGATATGAAGGATCGTCTTGGAAAGGAGCTCAGAGGAGCTACGTTCCGGGCTGACCTCACAGCACCAGGCGCCATCTTTGATGCAAATCCAAACGTCGTACATGCTGTATGCAATTTGGTTCAGGAGGAGGGTCTCGCCAGCGCAATAATCAATGGCGGTGACTCCTCCGAAACTAGCCCACAGCGCCGCCGTCGTACCTTCCCTTCAGAACGCGATTCGTATAGACCATTCGTCAACCTCCTCAATATAATCCTTGACGCCACTGAGAAATGCCTGGGCCCCCTTGAACAACGCGTTCTCTCAAAAATTTAATTTTATGTTCATGGAAACGAAATGGCCGAAAGATACGGCTCCGTCAAACCGTTGAAGCCGGACTGCGTTGGGATTTTTGGAAATCCACCTGGGACAAGGAAGATTTCCTGGAGAGCGGTTGAAGTCGTCATAGAAGTCAAAAATCGGGTTGAAGAGCTGGTACGCCAAGCTGCAACATACGCTCGATGTGTCTTGGCAAGTGACCGAAGGCGGTCATTTGCCGTTGCCATCGGATTCAATCATAATACGTATGAAGTTTCTTTCTCGTATTGTACTGCTCTGGGCTCTATTGATGTTTAATTTAAGTGACCAGACTGGGGCTTGAACCCAGGCCTCCTTAGTAATACAGGTGCCACCCACTGAGCTACCCAGCCATGAGTTTCTGTATGGGCTTTACACTCTACATTGTGTTGGACATCTCAACTGGAACAAGCCCTCACATGCCTCACAAGTCACAACAATCTGAAGTCTTGGATTTGATAGGCATCGACAAGATCAATCTCCACTCCTGCTGTATCTATTGGCTTGATGGTACGGAGTACAAGACACTGTTATTAGTTCTGTGCGACTCCTATGATACCCCAGTGTCATGATGCATTGGCTTCTACTACGTCAATCCAGTTAGAGTACATCCTAATTTTCTCGAAGTGTTTGTACCCGCTCTCAAGGACGGTCTCGTAGACCCCCTCCAAAATGATGCAAGCCCATTGCATGCTTCCTCCCAATCTGAGCTCCCCACTGGCATCGAAGACACTGCCTCCACATGCATCATAACTGCGTCGCGGGCAGAGTCAAAAATGCGCAACCATTCCCGTATGAGACCCCCGAAAACAGCATCTCTTCCCATCCCATGTGACGTTACGAAACACTTGCCCAACGCAGCTTCCATGGATGTGCCGGAAAATGCCGTCTCCAATGATGGAATCCCCGGGATACTGTTGGTCGCATTTTCAGGGTGCTGAAAGATTTGGAAAAGTGCCCAGACGAGCAGCCAAAGGAAGGACTCGAGATCGTCGACGGCGGTTTGCATGGTTGGTTGATTCGTCCGCTGGGCACGCATGAGCCGTAAAGACAGGAAGCGGAATGTGCCCTGAGCGGCATGGCATGAGAAAACATGAGACGACGGAAAGAATGCAATGCAGCTCCTTTTACGTGCCTTGTGTTCATTAATCAGCGACACGGGTATTGTGCGCCAATTGGTGGCACGATCCCCATCGACCAAAACCCCCGGCAAACATTGACGTTTTTGGTGAACTCGTACCTGGTAAAAACCACATCAATACGGATGGAAAAAATCAGTGAGATACATGTAGAACACACGTCTTTAGTGGCGCGGGGCATTTGACTGGCCGCAGGTAGCGCAGCACGCTCTTGTCGTTGACGTCCCGGTGCAAATGCCGTTGAGGAACAGTTGTGATGACCTAGATCGACGAAAGTGTGAGATGAAGTGCGATACTGAGAGAACGTTCCGCACCAATTATCGCGTGAAGGATGGTCTCGAACAGTTCGCCAGGGGATGGGATCCCGCCTTCTCCCTGGCGAAGGAAGTCTATGAGAGGCAATCCGTAGGACTGCGTGTCGCATCGACACGACGGGACCGACATGTTGGCAGCGCGTGTCTTGTGATACACAAAGCCCAAGAGCAAAGCGTTCGTTAGAGATGCGAAGAAAGTAAACAGCGCAAGTGATGAGGAAGAGACGGCGAATGCCAACGATTGACGAGAATATACGGATGATTTTTAGGGGTAGGTCTTAGGAGGAATGGAAATGGAGAGGAAAGGAAAGGGGCGATGGGGCGAGCAGAGCATCGTGCTTAGTCTGAGTCGAAAACAAGCTACGGTAGTGCTACGGTGGAATCCTGCGGACTGCGGACAATGAGCGTGGTCGGCAGGGAGGGGCACGCACCACATACCGGGTCACATCCACATCCAGCTCACACAGCGCTGGTGTGACAGGCTACTCATTATTCTCAGAAGAACAAAATTAGCTGGGAAATGCGTACATATGATCGTCTACCTGTGTCATTATGAACGTGTCCGGAGGCCTGTTGGCAGGTGCTTTTCAAAGTTATAAATCGGAGCTGTTCTCCGTCTCCAACCTTCTGGTATCGCTTGTGTATCGATTCTTCCACGCCAATAAACGAGACATGATAATTTCTTCTGCCGTGCCACTCCAACACGCGCCCTCGAACTAACATCCATTCCCAGTCTTGCCAAGGGATACTGTCTTGCAAGGCAGGGGAAAGGTGTCAAAAAGGGTGAAATCCACGGATGCAGTCTCGTAGATGAGGAATGAAAGATGGTATGGGAATGCCAGTGGGAAAGGCGAATGGCGACGCGCAGTGTCAAGCGCGCGAGAGCGTCCTCGTGGAATTGCCGAAGAATGGCGCGGCCGGAGTAGTCGATGAAGATGAATCTGCGAATCTATTTCCGGCGAGGGCGAGTCCGTCAGGCGAGAACAAGATCCAAGAAGCAGCAGTACCAAACAGACGCGCGTCGGGGAAGAACTTGAATGAAATGCATGAAGAAGACATATAGGTAAGGCAGGCCAAAATGGCGGGCCATTTACGTCGGGCATTTACCCTCACAGCCTCACCTCAGCAGAGCACCAACAATATCAATGCATCTTTACCTTCCTCAGTTCTGAATCGAGCTGAATCCCTTGACGATATTCCCCACGACGACGCAGCGAAGGGAAAAGTGCCACGCTCGTCTGCCCAGCAACGACCGCGGCGGTTGCCGATAATGCGCCCAGTTCTCCAACCATGGGTTTGGGTACCACATGCCTCATGAAGAACGCTGGCACAAGTTCATACGTCCATGCGCCGGAGCCGGCCCTTCGAGGGCCTAATAGACGTTCCATTCTTCCATCCCTGGGCTCTCCCTTTTCCCCCCACGTTGCGGACAGAGTGATGATGTCGCGCTGGTACGCATCGCTCGTCAGGCGCGTCAGGATCCGCCATACGAAGCGACGCAATCACCTGCGTTCTCACTAGCTGATGCATACAGTTCCTCCCATTTCCTTTCCTTTCCCCTCCATCCCTCCTTACATATCTTCCCCCTCCTGGAAATCCGCGGCCCCTCCCACTTCGGCAGACTCCGTGACCCGCATGAGCTCGCGAGCGGCGCCACGTCATCCATTTTCCGACGGTACCGGTGCAGGACTAGTAGGGCCGGATGGCCCCGCTCAGGTCGGCCCTTCTTACGTTTCACGAAGCATACTGGAACCGTAGTGCGGTGCTCTCGCGTGGCCGGACTCGAGCAGGACCTGCGCATACTACGCTCAGGCTTGCGCTCATGCACAACGCGAGCGCGCCTTCGTGCACACGGCCTGCGGATTGCTGCTCACGCCTGGGGTGCTCGTTAGCCTTGTGCAGGCCTTGGCGAGATGCGCGAAGGAGCTCGGCGCGTAGTTGGATATGCGCGTACACGAGGATTGGGGTGGTAATATGCGCATGGGTAGCGTCATCTGCCATCTCCATTCGAGTGTGTGCGTATGTGTACATTCCATAAACTGAACTAACTAATAAACAAGGGAGCGACCGATGTCTGAAGGCTGTAAAACTGATAGTAAAACAAGAAGAGGAAAAGGCCCAATATAAAGTGCCCAACAACGGATCACTATATGAGAAGATCGCCCAAAGCGCAAGCCACGATCCAGCCGCTGACAACCAATACGGAAACGCGGAGCCGCGGGGCCCTCCCCGCGGCCTGCGGCGCAGTGTTGGCGGCGCCCGGGCTACCCGCCGCCAACCAATCGCGCCATGCAGCATGTAGCATGAGTACGAATGCCTCACCCTCGGGACTCCTTGTGCCCGGTATGCCGATATTAAGCGGATCAGTGACGGGACTGAGCCAGCCGTCGGACGTAAAGTGCGGCGTATTCGCGAACGCTTTTGACGACGACGACGCTGCGCTGCTCCCCGCGAAGAGGGCGGTGCGCGTGCGTTCGGCCTGCGGGACGAACCTATCGTTGCCCGTGAGGAGCGCGAGCCGGTAGACCGTCGCGGCGAGCAGCGCGCTGCCCGACGCGTCGTCAAAATTGCTGCTGCGGAGCTGTCTGCATAGTTCTTGAACAGACCGTTGGATTGCTGCGCGCGTCCAGGGATACGACCAGTCAGCTAAACGACCAGTTGGGGACGAGGGTGGTGGGGTTACACACAAGATGTGGGTACATTCCACTGTGAATCTCCGCTACCCACTGGCCAAGGTCCTGGATCTGGTCCTCGAAATTTTCAGAATACGAGGAGCTCTTCAATGTTCCAAGAACTCGCAACATTCCCCCCGCTGCCCATGCATTGCCTATTTGGCCGTTAGGCGCGCCTCATAGGTATGCCGAATATGGGTGTACGCACCTGTTGACCAGTGTCCAGGGTCTGCCCCACCGGAGTCCGAGGAGATGTGCTGCCATAGCCCCGACGAATCGGAGAGGGAATCACGATACAATCTAATCTGCTCATTTTCTTCGGTCATTGCTTCCCGCCCGAAATGAGGGAAGGTATAAGCGCACCTGTGCATAGGCCTCTTGGAGCATCGATTGATTGCTCGTCGTTATGCCATAATATGCGAAAAATGGGGGCACCATGTACACGAAATCGCTCCTATGCAACGAGATTGATTTAAAGGTAGGGGACTCCGCAACTGAGATGCGATAACGTACCAGAGTTGAAGGTCAGAAACCAGATGCGAGATCGCGCCGTCGCTCGTCTTTGGGACGGCCGGCCCAAGTAGGTATTCTACCTGGGCGGTTGCCGCGCTGGCATAGTCTTCGCTGCCAAGACCAGTGCGGTTCGCAATCAGGACCGCAATCCCCACACTTGCGGGGTCGGCGGCGCTCGCATCCCCTTTGAAAAGTGGCTGACCTACACCATTGGCAGGTGGAGAAGGGAGCGCAGCGACGGCATTGCGCGCGATGGTAAGCACGTCGGCGAGAGAAGAATTGGTTGCGGCGTCTAAGGACGAAGGAGGGGGGAGAGGGACAGAAGGCGTGAGGACGGAGAAGGAGGGCGCAGACAGCTCGAGGAGTGCTTGTGCTCGAGTGCCAAGCTCCCAGCTGGAAATTAAGTTCAGCACGAGGTGCCTTGTGCACGTTGGAGCTGTCGCATCTCATTGGGGGCGAAACCGCAGCACGGAGGCTCGGAGAATGCCCATGTGGTGCAAAGGCGTCCAGGAAAGATATCGTATATGATTGGGAAAAGATATGCTGACCTATGGGTAGCACTCTGCTGGAGCTGCCGCTTTATAATGTCGATTTGAGCATCGGAAAGATTGTTGGATGAAGCGGTGGAGAGAAGTGAAAACAAGAACAAGAAATGTCGCAGGATGTTGAGGGTGTACATAGGGGTGGGGAACATGGGATTTGGTGTCGGCTATCAGTTTGAGGATATAGGCCAAGCGTGTAAGAATGATTTCGAGACGGCAAACCGCTCTGGGAGTCAATGGAATAGCTCCATCAAGGCATCTCTAGATTTATTCTTGGATGATGGGGTAGTGAGCAGGCCAAGCCCCAAGCCGCAACTCCCACCGCCACTGCTCATATAGCGCTCATAGTCAGTGCATAATCAATCCATGCCACCGGCGCCCAAAACGACTGGGCGTTCGAGTGGCGTTCGATACGTCATTTATTTCCAGCGACTCGGCCCGACCCGAAACATGGACCGGCCAGCTGCAGCTGCCCTTCCTTCCCGCTGCCATGGTCCGCCTCATCACCCACAATGTCCTGGCGTGCCACGCAAAAGGCTGCGATGCTAACAACTTCCCGCTCAAGCTCACCAACGTGAAGCTCGCTCTGCGCGAAGCTGAATTCAACCCGGACTTCCTTCGCGGCTTCCTTCCCAAAATCGAATGGGGTGCCCTCGTCCAGGCCTCCCGCGAGGTAAGCGCCAAATCTGCAGATGTCGAGCGAACAAGGGCACCGATCGTGGTCGTAAAATGAGATCGGTGATACGTCGCTTCCACTGGAGCGACCGGAGATGCTCGACGATGACCTTTTGAATCAGCTGCATCATGTACTTCTCGAAGTCAGTAAATCACGCCTTATCTTCGTCTCTTCTTCTTCACGGCCCTGTCTTCTCAGATACACGTAGACGAAGGCTCCATGACGTGCCCAAACTGCGGGCACGTCTATCCTATCTCGAATGGCATCGCAAATATGGTCCGCCGCTCGCCTTTCTCTCCTCCGTTCTTTTGCTGATCCCCATTCAGCTCTTGGCCGAGCACGAGATCGGATAGCATTAACCCCACCTCTCCCTTTCTGTCGTGGTCGTGAGACTCTGGCTGCCTCTTTTTGCAACAAGTCCGAGATAGCAGTGATATAATACAATACGACGCCCTTGCGATGACAGGTCGAGCACGCGGTCTTATCGCGCCACTGATATCTATATTGTGTTGTATGATCCGCGACTCAGTGGCTTACAATGGTTCCTCCCGTTCTGTTTCCTCTAAATTCAATACCGGCATCCAACTCATCACCGTGAAGTCGCCCGGCTATTTTACTATTCAGTTCCTCTCAATGAATCGCACGGCCCTTCCATTGTTGTCCCTCCGACATCAGAAGTACTGTATATGGTATCTTCCACACTTGCTTGCTACTCCGGTGGACGATACCCTTTGGCCAGGAACATGTTTCTATTCCTTGTCCCTCGATGCAAGGACAAAAGTGCCTATTACCATATTCGATTTCGGATTTGGAACGGAATCGGAGAGCGTGCCAGTGTGTAACTCTCGGCGAAGTGCTGCTCCGTCTCTCCTTGATCATTGTCATGTGCACGGGCATGATGGTGGCCTGACCTACAGTAGGCTGCAGACGGGGCTCCATGCGGGGTAGCATGCCCGGCAATTGAGCCTCTGGTAATCGGAGGCAATCAGCCTGCCGTTCGCACGTTTGGTGTGGCATCGGCATGTCCCGTCACACCTCTATTCATTTCAGTACAACCAAGCTAACGTCTAGGCAGCTATCCCGTATATGAGCATATGAGTCTATCCACCATATCAACTCGACTCGGAAAATATCAGGGGCAAGCGCTTCTTTCATGTCGGAATGGGGAAGTGGCGATCCTTGTCCAGTATCAGCCGCCAGTGCCAGGCCGAGAGGTTACGCGTCAGTGTCCCAGGATCAGCCAGGACATCAGGGCGTAAACTGGAGGCGCGGTGGGCTGCTTGCTCCGGGAGGGACGGAGAAAATAAAACTGAATTGTGTGAGAAGGGAAGGGTGGGATGATGTGCGACTCTTGAGCAGAGCAGTAGAACAGGCCGGCGCAAACTGCTCTCCGTAAAAGCCTGCAGCAGCGTTTGTGGAGCTTGAGGCGAGGTGTGATGGCGGATTGGGGGATCGGGAAGTCTGCTCGCGGCAGCGACACTCGCTGGTACTGCCCGCTGGGAATCACCACAGGCCTGCCTGAGAGTTGCTGGTCGAAGGTTTCTTCATTATTTGGTTTCTAGCGCTTGAGCTGCAGACATTACGAGGATCTACATTCACATGCGGGATCATTGATTTTCCGGCCTGCCCTGTAGCGAGTTAATGATGGACTGTCGACTTTCAAAAGATGGATGCCAGTGTGGATGCAAGGCGGCACTACTGGCACTGGCAGGTGTGATCCGTGCAGACGCACGTGATGCGCAGTTGGCCCTCGCGCTCAGCCGCCACACACACTGGCATATCCAGGTATCCAGGTCAAGTCGACTGGACCTCCAGGACCCTCATCGCCTCACTTGTCGCTCATTCACATGCCGCCCTCACCCCGATGTCTTCAACTCTCAACGCATCTTCCCTATCTTCAAGGCGGCCTGGAGAGGCACACCGAACAGACTGGGAGTCGAAAGATCTCCGAAAGTCCGAATACTCCAGCTGAACACAATTCATTTTGTGGCCATAATATCAGTACGTTCCTGGTACAATAAGCAATAAGTTCCAATTTTCTCGTCCTAGCAGTTAAATCTCAGGCGTGTCCGAAACGCGATAGGTTATCTTCTCTGCGCTGACCTGTAGCCCCAGGGTCAACCCTGTTCTGACAGATCCACAGGTCGTACGTACCTTCCCTTCTTGCATGTACTGCAGACCGTCCTTCACTCCAGCAATGCCATTGGGTTGTATGAACACCGGGTTGGGCTTGATCTTTCCGGTAGCGAAGATCTTCTTGTGTAACTCTACGTACCACTTGCCATTTGATTCCTAGTAGATGATGAGCGATACATCAAGGGAATACCGCATCAATCTTACGCGATTTACAAGTTCGGGAACGTAGCTGAAGACCGCCTGGACATCTGGGCGGGGGCTCGTATACGGAAGAATGATGGATACTTTTCCACCCTTCTCCCCGATCGCGCCGGTAACCTGCTGTGGGTCTGGCCCTCAGAGATCGTGTCAACTGCAATGTCGAGCGCATTGCCCGTCATCGCGCGAATCTTCTCCACGACCTTCTCATCGCGGTAGTCAAACACTTCGTCCGCACCCAGGCCCTTGACGAGGTCAAAATTCTTCGGGGAGGCCGTGGTCAGGACGCGGAGTCCACCAAACTTGGCGAACTGGACCGCGTATTGGCCGACAGACGACGCACCGCCCCAAATGAGAATGGTGCGTTGAGGACCGGACTTGGCCTCGAAGGGCGAGGGCAGCTCAAGCGTTTGGTGCAGGCACTGCAGGGCGTCAATGGGCCAAGGTGAGCTGGGCGGCTTCCTCGAACGACCAACCGTCCGGGATGGGAACGATGCCGAATTCTGCGTCCGCCACGAGGTATTCCGAAAACGCGCCGTTGGGTTGAGCGGCTGTCGTGTTCTGGCTCGGCACGGGCGACTAGCGAGCACGCGCGAAGGTGAGAAACTCACTGCTGATGCCGAAACCTGCGACTCGCTCGCCGACGGTCCTCACACCCTCCGACACATCCGGTCCAATCTCTACCACGGTGCCTGCAAAGTCGCGGCCCACGATCCCACCATAAGTGCCCGCCTTGAGTGCGCGTCCGAGACCCTTCCCTAGATACATAATGCCAAGTCAGCGATATACCGTCGACGAGGGCGCGAGCTGACAATCTGAAGGGTTCTGGGCCGCTGCAACAACCTTGACGAGAACTTGACCAGGACCAGGCTTCGGTACGTCCGTGAGGCCAAATGCGACCCCATTCTCGGTCACAATGGCGGCTCTTTGTTTGGCGGGGACCATTGTTGCGCAACTAAAGTGAAGCTGAATGAGGGCTTCGTGTCCAGGATCTAGGATTTTATACTGCTTAGATGTCTGACGTCATGCCTTAGTCAGTTTGGTGTAGTCGGTGTCGGGTAGTGGTCGGGGTCGGGCTGTATTCCTCAGCCTCAGCCTCAGCAGCCTCAGCCTTAGAAGATTCGTATAATTTGATTAGTTACCGTTGTACACCTGCTGACAGAGCGGTATGGGCACCACGGCCCCGCCATGGGCAGTGTTCGAGTTCCAGAAAATGATGCCTGAAAAACAAGACTCCATCTCCATTTGGTTTTTTGGCAGGGGTGTTCGTACCGCTCGCTTCACTGAATCCTGATGTTCCTGAACATCCGGAATTTCCCGACGCGTCCTGGACAACAGGTCTTGCAGCAGACAATCGCGTCTATATGCCGGTCGTTGCTCGAATGCCGCGCAGATCTCAGGCTGAATGCAGAGGGGCGTTCCCTGGTTACTCTTCTATGTTCCTGGCTCCAAAGTCGCGGAAGGACTGAAAGGCGTAAGGATGCCATGACGCCGACGGGAATCACCCAAACAATTCAGGCTGAGGCTGAACTCCACTACATGGTGCGTCATTCAATGGCCCACATCGTGTAACCAGAGTGTTACATTTCTCGGATGGACACCGCTGTCGTGGTGGCACTCTTCAAGTAACGCGAGGCCCGAGCCAGACCCTCACACACAACGAGATTGCACAGCTACTACAGTACTCGACTACGGCGTCAATGCAAACGTGCAGAAGGAAGATGGCTGAGCTGCCTTGGCGCTATGCACATGCAACAGACAATGGGCACCAGCGCTTGCTCAAGCGTCGTGCGGTGCGAACGTGGATGCCAAGAGTCCGGCGGGAACGGACTCAGATACGGCGTGTGGCGATAAGAGGTGATCTAGAGGTGATGTAGCTGTTGTGCGACCTTGGCGCAAACGCGAATGCGCAGACGGAAAATCTCTGGACTCGACAGCCCTGCATCCGGCATAGGCACGATGAGTCGTGGGGGCCTTACAGTATTCGCGCATAGCAGAAATTTGCATGCCCAAACCAGCCCAGCAAGCGCAACTGAAGGCGGCGTCGAGAAAAAACCATACACAGGTCGTATGCTTGCCACGGGAGCGCTCCGGTGATGGAATGCAGAGTTTTATGAAGAGAGAATTTCCCCGGAGCGGGATGTTGGAACCGTATCTATTATACTTTTGACCCAGGGATAAATTGTATGGACGATCTGTGCGCTGCAGGGAGTCCGTAAAGTGAATCACCCGAGCCTACTATTCCTCGTCCACCGAGTCTAACGGGCGTCCATAATATAAACAAGCATCCACGAAGAGCGGCCTGAACTCCCTTGAAGTGCCTGGATCGGATCAGGGGGGGCGGCCTTCGCGGTGTGCCCAGTGATGAGTCCAGACTTGAACCACTTCGCGAAAGGGAGAGATTCGATAAGTGCTGATGTAAAACTGAACGTCCGTTATAACGCAGTAAATTGCGCTTGTCGTATAGGCAGCCCGGGCTTTTTTTGATTCCATTATCGTGCGTCTGTGGTGCAGAGCTCCATGTGGCACTTCGCATGTGGGTTTACATTGCTATGTATACATATGTATGGGGACGTCGACCTTCTCGATGTGTTCTCCCTTCCTTGGCTACGTGGCCTATATATACTCCCATCGGATGTTTAGGCACGCGGAGGTCCAGGTGTGAGAGCGAGGCCTTGTTCCGGTTTATTAGGGTTAGGGTTAGCGCATTCCAAGAACAAAAAAGGAGCCCGCCCAGCCCGAGGGCCGGAGCGGGACAGGAAAATATTGCGACGATGCATGAACCGAAGTCCATACAAACCGCGAGTGCCCCCTGTAAGGACAGGGTCGCCGTGCAATGGGAGGCCCTCGCGGCCCATGAACCCATGTCCATGAAGGGATCCATGCCATCAAGGTAAGTATGAAGATTTCTGATGGCTACTTTGGGGGCTTATAAAGAGCAACGCGCCGCGCACGGACCATCGCTCGCGTAACAATGGGACACGGGCATTACTCGTTTTGATTGACTCAGTAAGTTCTTCGATCTCGGCCGGCCGGGCCGGGCCGGCCAAGTGGGACTGACATGCCCTTCGTACGGTTCACGCGCTCACGGCGATCATCATATATCATGTCACAGACCTACATGGGACACTCGCATTGTTGTCGATGCTACCCAATTCATACTCACCAGCTCGCAAGGACTATTGTCAGCCCGGGCCCAGCTGTGATGTTTATGAAATCTGTCGCCCAACGGCCTTTTTTCACGCTGAAACTAAAATTTTTAAATTTTATTGACTAGACCCGAGTCGTGGCCTGAGACTCGTGAAATTGTGCAAGTCGTCTTGTTCCCCCGTGTATTGTGACTAAACAAACTGTGCAGCCACGGATGCCAAGCTTGTTGTCAGCGCAGCGATACCTCACATTGCTGGGGTTTGCACTGCCTCTCCCTTTGCGGCTGGACATTCAAATTTCAGGTTCCGGCGATTAGCCGTTGGGCCGCTTGGGGTTGCGACGCGATCACGTTGTGTGCTAGCCGGTGCAGCGAATATCCCTCGCCGGACTTCCACAGGGAAACCTGTGCTTCTCGTTGCACCACCCCCAAGTGAAATTGATCGCAAGTTCCAGACAAAAACCCTCTCGCGAATTTCTCTCGTTCCACTCCAACCAATGGCCTAACGATCTCGTCAGAGCATGTTCCGTGACAGATGCCAGACGCCTGAAAAATAGCTGGTTTAAATAATACGGGGCATGCCCCCTCTCTTTCTCGCACTTCCGACGCCGTTTTCATCTGTCTTCCCTTCATTTTACCCTCTTCCCTATGTCAGTCGATGTCGAGAACCAGCGGATCACTATTGTCCCCACCCAGAACCGGCCCCGTGATCATGCAGGCGGCACCATGCTCATGATGCGCAGGACAATCTCAATACAAGCGCCCGCCGTACAGCCTTCAGCGCGCCTGCCCATCGAGTTCCGCACTTTGAGCCTGCATCTGGAACATGGCGAGAAGCCCGATAATAGTGCCAAGGCATCGAAAGGCGCAATCAAAGGTTGGCCCCTCCCTCGGTCCCTCACCCGCTCCTACCTTCACCCTCTGAAAAATGCTGACCTTCTCCGTTCCTCCTGTTAGACCTGTCCGAGCTGGACTGGCACAATGTGTCCATCGATGAGGCGCTCCGCCGCCTGGCGGTCACGCCAAAGGCAGGTCTTGATGCCGCACAGGCACAGCGCCGCGCGGCGCAGTTCGGCGCGAACCAGATCTCGCCGCCGCCGAGTCGCACGCTGCGCAAGGTTATCGGCTGGGTATTTGGTGGGTTTGGAAGCTTGCTGCTGACCGCCAGCGTCGTCTGCTTCCTTGCCTGGTATGACCCTGCCTCTCTACCTCTTTTTCTGAGATTCTGAACGGCCCGCACCCACTTTGACCCACAGGAAGCCGCTGGGGAACCCGAACCCGCAGGCATCTAACCTCGCCCTTGCCGTCGTCCTCCTTGTCGTCGTCCTCCTCCAAGCTATCTTCAATGCGTGGCAGGACTTTTCTACCTCGCGTGTGATGGCGTCCATCAAGGGTATGCTCCCCGCCGATGTCGTTGTCCTCCGCGATGGCGTGCAGATGACCCTCCCCGCTGCTTCCCTCGTCCCTGGCGACCTCGTCCACGTTGTCATGGGCCAGAAGGTGCCTGCAGATATCAAGCTGATTGATGTTTCTGGGGACCTGAGGTTTGATAGGAGCGTGCTGACTGGGGAGGTCTGTCACGATGCGCGAGCGCATAACTACCACTTTTGAGAGCTTTTCGCTGACGATATTGGGTGGTGTTGTAGAGCGAGCCGATCGCGGGACGCTTGGAAAAGACGAATGACAACATCCTTGAGGTACGTCGCGCGTGGGGCGTCACAAGTGATCGATCGGTAGTGATCCCTTACTGATATTCCCTAGACAAAAAACATTGCCCTTCAAGGGACGCTCTGCGTCAACGGATCCGGTCTGGGCCTTGTCTTCCAAATTGGTGATCACACGGTCTTGTGCGCGTTCCCCATATCTTTCTGAGCAAAAATATCTCACCGGGTATGTGCGACACCCAGTGGGCGCATCGCGAAACTATCTTCAGCCGCTTCCTCGTCGATGACGACGTTGCAACGCGAAATCCTCCGATTTGTCATCATCATCGGAAGTCTCGCGACGCTCGTTGCCATCATTATCGTCATCTTGTGGGCCGCATGGTGAGCACCACCTTTTTGGCTGCCGTGACAGCATGATGCGATATTTGGCCCTTTTTTCTCTCTAGGTTGAGGCACAGCTATCCGAACTACATCGACACTCCGGCGCTTCTAATCGATATTGTCTCTGTTATGGGTAATTTGTTTCTCGAACCCACGACCCAGATCCATACTTATACGTTGAGCAGTCGCTTTCATCCCCGAGGGGTTACCTGTCGCGGTGACGTTATCTTTGGCTAAGGTCGCGCACACCCTAAGCAAACATAAGGTATTATGCAAGTGGGTCCTTTCATCCCCACTGTATGTATCGAAGTGTTCAATGTGCTGCCAATTCGGTCAGGTCGCTATCTATCGTCGAACTCTGGGTTCCGTGAACGTCCTGTGCTCGGTAGGTCTGTGGCTGGGGATCATTTTCTTCCGACGCTGATCTCCGCATAGGATAAGACGGGCACACTGACGCAGAACAAGATGCACGTTGAGGACGCCGCGATCTACGACGTTACATTTGACGTGTCAACTCTACGCCAGCAGCTAGGATCTGCACAGCATCTGGTCGCTGAGAATCTTTGCCAGCTTCCTGCAGTCTCCGCTATTTGTAATGCGGCATCCTTCGAGGGTTCTCCATCAGATGCAAAGAGGAACATTATCGGAGATGCGACCGGTAAGGAACTGGATCTGTGTCGCGGAGAAATGCCCCACCTTCTCACGGTTCCTGCTTCTTCCCCACTCCAGATTCGGCAATCCTTAAATTCGCGGATGACCTCGTTTCCAGCGACTCCACCCGCGCACGGTGGCGACATGTCCACAAGATTCCTTTCAACTCGAAGGTAAGCCAGTCAAGCATGAGCGGCAGCCCTTGGTTGCTAATACCACCATTTCCTCCAGACAAAATTCATGCTCACGATCTCGGAAGCGGTGCCTCCCACCGACGAGTTTGGACCTCTTCCTGCGCCGCTTGCATCATGGGACTCGTTCGCTCCCGGCGATCTTTTACTTTGTGTCAAGGGTGCCCCGACGTTCTCCTCACACGCTGCACCAAAGTCCTCGCGCCAGCAGGGGATAGGCCCTTGAACCTCACTTACGCTGCTCGCCAACGCATCGTCGCGATCCAGGAGCAGTGGGCTGCCCTGGGTCGCCGCGTGCTGATCCTCGCACGGCGTGTGGTGGCGCGTGGCCGCTTTCCCGAGAAAATCGACCCTAACGTGGAAGGCTTTGACGAACTTGTCGAGGAACTCAATTCAGAGCTCATCATTGTGGGTCTCGTTGGCTTGATCGATCCCCTGAAGCCCGATATCATCGATACCGTTAGGTGCGGTCATCGAACAGCTGTCCTACATACGTACGCCGCACTGTCGTCGCTGACATACCTCTCCCCTCAGGGTATGTCGTGGTGCTGGAATCCGCTTTTTTGTCGTCACCGGCGATCACCCAGCCACTGCGGTCGCCATCGCGGCCCAGGCCGGCATCATCTCGGATCCCGCCACAGTCCATCATGCTTCGGACCTCCTGTATCAGAGCGTTATACCAGAGAAGGAGAAGGAGCCGGCCGAGAAGTCTGTGACACCCGAGCCGAAGGACAGCGCCCCGCCGCAGGGTATCGTCATCACGGGTGCTGATCTCGAGACGCTCACGCCGGAGCAGGAGGACGTCCTGTGCGCATACCAAGAGATTGTCTTTGCGCGCACGACGCCCGAGCAGAAACTGCGCATCGTGCGCTCCATGCAGGCTCGTGGGGGTGTTGTCGGCGTCACGGGCGACGGTGTCAACGATGCGCCGGCGCTGCGCGCGGCCGACTGCGGTATTGCGATGGGTAGTGGGTCGGATGTTGCGCGCGAGGCGGCGGACATGGTCCTCCTTGAAGACTTCTCGGCCATCGTCGTCGCGCTGGAGTATGGTGCGTCTGCGATTTCTCGCCTTCTGGGGCTCCATGAATCCGAGGCCAATGCTGTTCTTCCCTTGTAAGGCCGTCTAGTGTATGATAATCTGAAGAAAACGATCCTGTATCTTCTTCCCGCTGGCAGGTAAGGAACGGCCCACTGTTGTGGTCTGTGGGAGGGTCTAACGTCTGTCTGGCCATCTAGTTTCTCGGAGCTCATGCCCATTCTGTTGAACGTCATCATTGGCGTCCCGCAGATGCTCAGCAACATCCAGATGATCCTGATCTGTGTTGCCGTAAGTACCGAACTTACCCCGTGCCCATGCGTCACGCAACGGGACTCACGGGGTAGCTTGGCTTGTAGACGGACGTCCTTCCCGCTCTGAGCATGTGCCTAGAGCCGCCAGAGAGCGGCTTGCTCTCCCGCCCGCCGCGCAACGTGCGAACGGAGCGACTGGCCAACGGCCGCTTGCTTCTTCACGCATATGGCTTCCTCGGTATCCTCGAGTCGCTCTGTGCCATGGCAATGTCGGTCCTCCTCGTGCGACGTTTGATTTTCTGGCTGAAGCGAGGTTTTGCATCCGCTCAGGTCGTTTTGGTTCTTGGAACGCAACGGCGTGCCGTTCTCCTCGCTGGCCCTGAAGTTTGGCGACTACCCCGCGGCGCTGACGAACGACTTGCTGTATGAGGCGCAGAGCGTGTACTTCTTCACACTCGTCGTGATGCAGTGGGGGTGCGCCATTCTTCGATTCTTCGCGATGTGATCGCTCGAGAGGACTCATGCTTTTATTGTCGCACAGAAACCTATTGTCGACGCGCACGCGCCGGTCCAGCATCTTCCAGCAGCCGCCAACGTGGGGCGTGAACCGCGCCGTGATACCTGCAGCGCTATGCGCGCTACTCATCGGCATCTTCTTCTCTTACGTGCCCGTCTTGTACGTCGCTCAATCTCGCACTTTTCCCTTTCATGAAATGAGAATAACCCTTTTTCTCCCCCTTAGCCATAACATATTCCAGACAAGTAATATCCCCGCAAGACATTTCTTCATTCCCATGACATTCGCCTTGCGTTGGTTGTGTGAGTCGCCTCTCGCAACATCTCGCGCTCGGTCTTTTGAAACGGCCTCTTGTGCTCTTCGCAGTCTGGACGAGACGCGCAAACTCGTCGTTCGCAACTATCCTCGCAGTTTCGTCGCATGGTTGGCGTGGTAAACCTGATGAGGCAGACTGCGCCTTCCCCCTCAACACATCAGTATCTGGATACCATAGACAAGGATCGCCGATTAATCATCAATTGATCAAATGCTCGCTGTGCTGTGCTGTGAAGAATTTTCCTTTGTGTAATGAGTACTACCTACGAATACGAATTGTTCATGACTGACTGGGTTATCTACGCGATTCCCTTTTTTGGTGGGATAAAAGATCGCTGACTAAGATGGCGACGGGCGATGGCCGGATCATCGACCCCTCCGAGTCGTTTCTCTCACCCCCGTTGAGCTCCCCTCCCTTCAAACCAAAACCATCCATACCAAGTCACCCACACTGTTTCGGGGTACGGTCAACTGGATCGATATCGATGAAAAGATGGGCAGCGTCAGTAGCAACGTCCAGGATGTTGCAAACGGGGTGCAAGGGATCTACAGGAACGGACAAGGGACGACACTGAGGACAAGGTGGACCGAGTTGACAGTTCGTTCGTGACCTCCTAGCCCAAATTTTCCCCCTTCCGAAGCCCCAGGCATCCCCATCGAGAACCCGAGATGTTCTCCCACCATGGCTCTTTTCACCAGATTTCTGTCTTGAGACTGCGTTCGATGCGTGTTGTGTCGAACAGCACAGTGGTGGGTTCCTCCAAGGTCCTGGTAGACTTCCATTCATTGAATATACTGCCATTCAATGGATGAAAGTCTACTGGTCTCTTGTGTATCCACGGAGGGGGATGTACGTATTTGTTTCTTTACCTTTTACGATGCTGTCACCTGTTCCGAGCCAGAGGATGCTCTTCCCCGCTCCGGAAGTGGGCTCAAGAAAGAATAGCACCATGGGTGTGTACTACCTTAACGATGGAGAATGAATCACCGATGGATTTGTTACCCGAGCTGAAAGAGCTCACATATCATTCAAATGACGGTACTGACGTGCGTTTATTGATAGCCGCCGGAATGCAGGGCACCCTGTAACCCTCAACCCGAAGACGCCCGTTCGAGCATCATCGTGAAGTGTAGTGCGCTGCTGGCGGCTAGGCTTGCTGAACCTCGATGCCCGGTACGCGGGTCCTATATGCGATCCACCAAGTAATTCATCTCTTCCTGGACTATTTATTGCCCACCAATGTTCTCTCCACGATTACCACGATTGGCGAGAGATCGCGATACGAAAACACTCCAATCGAATGGCACAGTGGGTGTGTACTGGCGTCCTCGTATATCTGCCTTTTTCCATTTCCCATGTCACGCACCTTGGCTTTTTTTCGATTTGGACCCTCAACGCGCCTAATCTCTATACCACTTGCGTGTACGCTTATGCCGCTTGTCCATCGTCACACATATTATGATTCCATCCAATTGTGCGTCAATACGTTATCCCGAGTACGACCAGTACGATTTTGACACCATGGTGGCTACACGCGAAGGTTCACTATTCCAATTGGTGACATTCTGTATGTTGTGGCCACTATGGCTGACGACGAACAGAGCGGTTGAAATGAGGGTGAATTGAGGCTTCGGCACCGTTCGTCTGTTCTGACTTGAGGCATACCCTAATTAGAACGTAGACTTACATGACCGTATCATATGAGTACGACATACAATACAATAGAACGCAACGATTCCACATTTCATGTCATGAACTTGCGGGCAAACGACGTTGACGGGCCGGGCCGTCCGCAGGTGCGGCGCGGTGCGTCAGTGGGCCATCGATCGACCATCACCGGATCATCACCGTTACCTTCAATCCTCGACAACATCCACATGTACTTCTCATCCAGCGCCTCCCGCACTCCCCTCTAATCTACCAGAAAAATATATCAAAGTACATGGAGCCTCCAGTTCCGACGCCAGAGGTATGCTTCTTTCTACCGCTATGTTCATCGGTTTGTGAGTAAATAAATATCTCCAGAGCCAACCGGTCATAAATAGACTCAACAGAACACCAATCCACACCCTCGACAATGATTCACTCCTCAACATATTTTGCTTCTGTCGACTTGTTCTGCTAGACCGACATCGGGCCGATCCTAAGTATATCTTGCCGGGGCAGGACTGGATGCACGAACGTTGGTGGTACAAGCTCGTGCACGTTTGCCAGAGATGGCGATACCTCGTGCTTGGGTCAGCCATTTCCTCCGTCTCTCCCTCGTTTGCACATGTGGCACACCGGTAGAAATATGCTGGCGCATTCCCCTTCCCTTCCACTCGTTATTGATTACGTTGACAACAACGTTTCGCTGCAGAAGATCAAGAGGGAATACTCCTTGCACTCCGGCACCGTGATCGCGTGCGCTCCATTAAGCTGTGTCCCCTATTCTATTTTTGCAGAAGGTCATCAAGGCCATCGACGACGAATTTCCGATATTGGAATATCTGGGTATCGGGCCTCCGACCAAGGAGGATCCGATCCTGACACTTCCCTGGACATTTCGAGCACCCATCTGCGCCACCTCGTACTGGAGCACTTCAATTATCCGATGGGATCCCGTTACCCATGGCTCCGTGGGCCTCGTCACTCTCTGCCTTCGGGCGATTCACCCATTCACCTACTTCTGCCCAAATGATTTATTCCAACAGCTTTCGCTTATGCCTCACCTTGAGACACTCGCGATCCAATATCACTCTCCCGTTCCCAACCGTGATGTCGAGGAGAAACTGTCGCATGCACCGATTGTGACACGCGTCACACTTCCTAACCTTCGCTGGTTCGTGTTCAAAGGTGTTAGCGCGTACTTGGAGGCTCTCCTTCCCCGGATGACCACCCCGCTCCTTAAGTATGTCCAAATTAAGTTCTTCAACCAGCTCACGTTTTCCGTTCCACACCTCCTGCAATTTTTGGGCACAACAGAGAGCGTGGGCATTCACAGTGTCGGTCTCGCCTTCGATGAAACGTCGGTTTTCGCGACTGTGTTTCCCGGCGAAGAGATGGAGAATGATTCGTTGTACATTGAAATTCTTTGCAGAAACCTTGATTGGCAGGTAGCATCCGCAGCCCAAATTTTTGGCACCCTCAGAACCGTACTCTCTGCAGCGGAACTCTTTTCTCCAGTATGACGGCGCCTTATGTCATCGGAGTGGCACAATGGAGTTGGCCGCATACAGTGGCGCGAGCTTCTCAGGCCGTTTAACAATGTGAAGGAACTTCACGTACCAAAGGGCCTTGTCGACCAGCTCTCTCGTTCTTTGCGATTAGAAGATGGAGAATGCCCATGGAGTTGTTACCGAAGCTGAACAAGCTCACGTATGAGGTGGCAATCCTGGGGATGCATTCACCGCATTCATCGACGCCCGCCGGGATGCAGGCCACCCGTAAGTCTGGCTAGTCGTTAAACATGCCTCATTCAACGACGGTCGCGAATTATATTACGTGGTGGGTGCGGCAGCGATGGCATCACAGCCTTCACGCTCACCAATCGTCTAGGCCACATTCCCACATCCATGCCAATGTTCGATCGCTTCAGAGATCGCGATGCGAAATACCCCCATTCGAATGGCTCCTTTTATGGTTGTATGCCAGCGTGCATCGTCGCATATCTTTTATTTCCCATGCCCCGCACCTTGATTCTTCGATTGTAACCTCGATCCGCCTATGATTACCAATTCTGCTTGAACGCATACGTCTCCATGTCTGTGGTCTTACTATTCTGTTTGTTTGATATGCGCTGATATTTCATCCCAATGTATGTAACAGTACGATACCATCGCTATGGATACCCTGTGTCGTTGTCGAGGACTCTCCATTAGGTATGTGGCGTGGCTGCACCACAGCTAACGGAGAGGCAGGAAAGTGGACAGAGGCTGTCATTATAGCTTGGTCTCGTTAGTTCTGAGTTGAAGCATCGCTCTATTTGAGGGATGGGAATGGGAATGGGAACGTGGATGACCTAGCCACGTCAGATAACTCAAGCAATATCGGACGTTGACCTTTACAGTTGATCGCTACGTTCGGCAACAGGCAATTGGAACCGAGAGCCAAATCGCGTGCGCCTCGACGGCTGATAGGAGGGGGAATCCTGTATTGAGAGTATACATAGATTACGAAAGTTTGGCACGCTTATTCCAGAACACTTCGTCATGTCGTAGTATATGCACAGCGGACAATCATCTCGGACATGGATACGGACCACGTTTGAGATCAAAGTGCGCCGTCGAACCCCGGTGGATCGCATTCCACGAGACTGGGGCAGGGCATTTAGCGCTTTAGCTCCAACGTTGCTCTCAGCCGGCTAACATACACGTATTTCGCATCGACCCTGAACGGCCTGAACAATGCTGAAAGTCAAGAGAAGCTTGTCGCCACCGGCTGTCCCCGATAAGGATTGGTTGGTGATGAGCACTCCGGCGACGGGGCGCTCTGGCCAGCCTGATCTGAGCGCAACACATAACCTTGCTATGGTGCATAGGGCTATCCTCATGGGTAATTGAAAACGGAATTGCTGAGATGCGCCTAGTCCGACTTCCTTTGCTCGTGCCTGACCCCGTCATTTTTTTCGCCACCGCCCACCGAGCTAATCGAGATCGAAGCCTCCAAACTTCTCATGCGTTCAGTTGCTTCCAGAAGAAAGACTGTAGGCCTGCTGACCTCGAGCGTTGGACATTGACGCTTGCATTGACGGAGAAAGAAAGAAAAACAGGAACTACATGTTGTTCCAAAATCATCACCACTATTCGAACTGACTTTCTTTTTTTTTACTTGTACCTATGGCAGACGATCATCTCGCGCATTGGTTCGACCGCAGGTCGGGACCTAAGTCGAATGAATGAAGAAGCGCGAGTAAGTTACAACCACACAATACAAGAGCCTGAGAACGCGCGATTCGACGGAGACCTCTCCGGCGGGCCGGGCCGTCCGTAAGTCGCGGCGCGGTCGGCGTGGACCATCACCGGATCACCGGATTGCTACGTTCGTTCACTCCTCGACACTCCATATGTACTGCCTCTGAATGTCTCATCCAGCGCCTCCCGCACTCCCCTCTAATCTACCAGAAAAAAATAGATCAAGGTACATGGAGCCTCCAGTTCCGACGCCGGAGGTATGCTCCTTTCTACCGCTATGTTCATCGGTTTGTGAGTAAATAAATATCTCCAGATCCAACCGGTAATAAATAGACTCAACGGAACACCAATCCACACCCTCGACAATGATTCACTCCTCAACATATTTTGCTTCTGTCGACTTGTTCTGCTAGACCGACAACATCAGGCCGATCCTGGGCACACCGTGCGGGGGGAGGACTGGATGCACGAACGTTGGTGGTACAAGCTCGTACACGTTTGCCAAAGATGGCGATACCTCGTGCTTGGGTCAGCACCCTTCCTCCGTCTCTCCCTTGTTTGCACATGTGGCACACCGGTAGCAAATATGCTGGCGCATTCCCCTTCCCTTCCACTCGTTATTAATTACGTTGACAACCATCGTTTCGCTGCAGAAGATCAAGAGGGAATACTCCTTGCACTCCAGCACCGTGATCGCGTGCGCTCCATTAAGCTGTTGTCCCCTATTCTATTTTTGCAGAAGGTCATCAAGGCCATCGACGACGAAT
The DNA here is from genome assembly GCA_022496215.1 of Russula brevipes. Lineage (NCBI taxonomy): Eukaryota > Fungi > Basidiomycota > Agaricomycetes > Russulales > Russulaceae > Russula > Russula brevipes. Next base: position 174,692 of record WTXF01000053.1, on the reverse strand, counting down.
TTCCGATATTGGAATATCTGGGTATCGGGCCTCCGACCAAGGAAGATCCGATCCTGAGACTCCCCTGGACATTTCGAGCACCCCATCTGCGCCACCTCGCACTAGAGTACTTTAACCATCCGATGGGATCCCCGTTACCCATGGCTCCCGTGGGTCTTGTCACTCTCTGGCTTGCAGCGATTCACCCATTCACCTACTTCTGCCCAAATGATTTGTTCCAACAACTTTCGCTTATGCCTCAGCTTGAGACACTCGCGATCCAATATCACTCTCCTGTTCCCAGCCGTGATGTCGAGGAGAAACTGGCGCATGCACCGATCGTGACACGCGTCACACTTCCTAACCTTCGTTGGTTCGCGTTCAAAGGTGTTAGCGCTTACTTGGAGGCTCTCCTTGCCCGGATGACCACCCCGCTCCTTGAGAATGTCCAAATTAAGTTCTTCAACCAGCTGACGTTTTCCGTTCCACACCTCCTGCAATTTTTGGCCACAACAGAGAGTGTGGGTATTCACAGTGCCGGTCTCGCCTTTGATGAAACGTCGGTTTTCGTGTCTGTGTTTCCCAGCGAAGAGATGGAGAAAGATTCGTTGTACATTGAAATTCTTTGCAGAAACCTTGATTGGCAGGTAGCATCCGCAGCGCAATTTTTTGGCACCGTGCTCTCTGCAGTGGAGACTCTTTTTCTCCAGTATGACGAGCGCCTTATGTCATCGGAGTGGCACAATCATGGAGTTGGCCGCATTCAGTGGCGCGAGCTTCTCAGGCCGTTTGACAATGTGAAGGAACTGCGCGTACCAAAGGGGCTTGTCGACCAGCTCTCTCGTTCTTTGCAATTAGAAGATGGAGAATCGCCCATGGAGTTGTTACCGAAGCTGAACGAGCTCAGGTATGAAGCAAGTGGCGATCCTGGGGGTGCATTCACCGCATTCATCGATGCCCGCCGGGATGCAGGCCACCCCGTAACTCTGGCTAGGCGTTAAACATGCCTCATTCAATGACGGTCGCGAGTTATATTACGTGGTGGGTGCGGCAGCGAGTGGCATCACAGCCCCATATGCGACTACAGAACTGCTCACCGGTGCTCACCAATCGTCTAGGCCACTTTCACACATCCATGCCAATGTTCGATCGCTTCAGAGATCGCGATGCGAAATACACCCCATTCGAATGGCTCCTTTTATGGTTGTATGCCAGCGTGCATCGTCGCATATCTTTTATTTCCCATGCCCCGCACCTTGATTCTTCGATTGTAACCTCGATCCGCCTACGATTACCAATTCTGCTTGTACGCATACGTCTCCTTGTCTGTGGGCTTAACTATTCTGTTTGTTTGATATGCGCTGATATTTCATCCCGATGTATGTAATAGTAAAATACTATCGCTATGGAGGGTTAACCGGTAAACCTGTGCCGTTGTTGAGACAAAGGCTGTCATTTATAGCTTGGCTTCTTCTATTTAAGGGATGGATAGGATCATGGATGACCTAGCCACGTCAGAGAAGCGTGATTGGACGTTCACCGGTTCACCGGTTCACCTTTACATACAGTCGATCACTACGTTTGGCAACAAGCCTAAGAGAGCCAAACGTCTCGTGCGCCTGCCGATTTATATGAGGGAGATCGTATATGCAGATTACAAAAGTCAAGAACGCTTTTCCAGAACACTTGGGCTCGTCATGTCCTAGTATATCATATGGACAGCGCACCATCATCTCGGAAATGGATGCGGAACACGTTAAGATCGAGGTGGAACAGAAGTAGCGCCTCGCCTGCAGCGGTAGATCGCGTTCCACGAGACTGGGGCAGGGCACGTAGTGCTTAGCCCCAAGTTTGCTCTCAGCAGGCTAACATACTCGTATTTCGCATTCAAGAGAAGCTTGTCGCCACCGGCAGTTCCCGATAACGATTGGTTGATGATGAGGGCTCCGGCGAGGGGCGCTCTGACCAGCCTGATCCGAGCGCAACACATAATACCTTCCTACTCACAGTATGGTGCGTAAGGCTATCCTCATGGATTGCTGAGATGCACCTAATTCGGCTTCCTTTGTTCGTGCCTGACCCCGTCATTTCTTTCGCCATCGAGCTAATCGAGATCGAAGCCTCCAACTTCTCATGCGTTCAGTTGCTTTGAATCATCACCACTATTCGAACTGAACTTATTCTTTGCATCTATGGCAGACGATCATCTCGAGCATTGGTTCGGCTGCAGGTCGGGACCTAAGTCGAATGAATGAAGAAGCACGAGTACGATGACATAGCCTGGGCCACCGGCTGTCGACCAGGCCGCTTTCCGGAGGTTCGCATCAAGCTGTGTACGGGCGGTAGGTCCCGAGTCCGTGAGGATCTTGGTGAGGATGGGATTTCAGAAGTGAGGAGAGAGGAGAGGGAGGAAAACGAGAGTCCAAGACGAAGATGTAGAACTGATGCAGTACTGATGTACAGTGCTAGCGGACCTTCGGCACAGATGAAAGAGCGGCATAATCGGGCCGGGTGTGGCACCGGTCCTCAAACTCAAAAAAAAAAAAAACTTGTTTGAGGACGGTTGTGGCATAGCCCTGGTTGCGAACAATCTCCACGTCATCATCTCGAGTTTTCTCCTCGTAGGGCGCGATAACGTTGCTCAAGACCGGCATCAAGGACGAATTAAGCCCAAGCCCCGGCCCATGGTTTCAAAAAAGGTGGCGTGACTCCCTAGTGACTCCCTTTTTATCTCCATCTCCTCTCTCACTTTTCACCGTGTCAACCAGCCTCATCTCGTCTTTCCTTCAATCCACCTCCTGTTTCATTATGCTTCGAAAGCCTCCTAGTCAAAACAATCGTATTTTGTCGTGGACTTTACAATGATGTCGGTCGCATATTCTCAAATCTTGAATATCCTCGTATCATCCCTCGATCTGAGAGGGTGATCATGATATGGTGCGTTAATTGCCTCATTTTACCCTGAACAGTCTAAAGGGAAGTCTAAAAGCAGCGCATATTATCGGAGTTGTCATGCATGGCCGTGTCTCATCGATGCACATTGCACTGGGTGCCGAGTACTATGTTGCGTCCTCGCACCCCCCTTCAATGCAACAAGTAGATTTCCATTTTTTGATGCTAGTGATCCTCAACAAATGGAAGTCTACTGGTTCGTTTCTTGTGTATGCCTATGCACGAAAAGCTACGTCGCTCTTTGCTCTTTATGGCACCATGGACTCGAGGTGGTCTGTCGGTCCAGAACCAGAGGACGCTTTTTCCTGAGCCGAGTTTGAGCTTAGTAAAGAGCGTCCTCTGGTTCTTCCGCCCTAATCATCGTTTTCCTCATGTTACCACCTTACGCGACTCTGTGAAGGGGACCACGACTTATTTTCATTTTTACTGTAGGGATCCCGGATCTCGATGAGCAAGCCCACCGTTCAAGGTCAATCATGGTGGTCCTTCGGTAGGATAGTTACTAAACACGTCGGGTGTGCGCGTTCGCTGAAACTGATCCCTCGAAAGAATCCTCCGGTGAGCAAAAAGCTTAGCGCTTATACTCAAGCCTTACGCTTACGCTATAATATGTGAACTGTGTGGTGTCTTTTCAGGAGACGGAGGATTTATACGGACTGTTGGGGAAGTCCGGCGAGATGCCTCTGGGCACGAGCTTGACAAGGAAAGCCCGTATGCGCAACGGACGGTAATCACCTTCAGTTTACCCGAAGAAGCTGAAGCCACAGCCCCAACGACGACGGCACAGACTGACGTCTACTCCGCAGCGTGATGCCCTACAATTCCCCCAACGGCACTCGGCTCAAGGCCCAACGAGGTTTGCCACATCATGCGCACATGACGCACTGACGTGGAGCAAGGGGTAGAATACAAGTCATGGTCATATCAATGCCCTACCGAATCTCAATACCAAACATGGCCGCATTTCATAATTGAGTGCCACACTTCATACCGTGTAGAAATGTGCCATATAAGGGGACTAAATCACATTGGATGTACAAAAAGTAGTACTGTAACCTGTGTGCTACAGAGTCGAACGAGAGTGAAGAATAATGAGAAGGGACGTACTAGTAGGGGATATCAATATCAGTGAGAAAGAAAGCACACGGCCACGGGATGACCGGAAAGCTGCCGCGCAGTGAGAAACTGCGCAAAGGCTTCCTTGACAGGCCCCGATAGCGAGATCTCCGGTATGGAAATACTTTGAAGCGCGGGTAACACGTCCATCATTCTTTCCCCAGAGAGCTCTTGCAAGGCATGCATGACACGCGGTGTAGATTTCTTGCACAGGGATAAACGTTTCACGGTAGGAAATAGATGTAAAAGTTCCAGCCATTGAATGTTCTCCACACCCTCCCAACCTGGTCCATATGGACTCTCGCAGATTTCGAGGTGTTCCAAATTGAAGAAGGAAAGGAAAGGCGAGCCACAGAACTGCGTCAGAGAAGAAAGCTGCCCATATGATGTCTTGCATAGGATCGCAAAGTTGAACCCTGGGCCACCAGCTGTCGTGTAGGAAAGACTGACAAGGTCAGCGGAAAATCTCATTCGCGCTTGCCGTTGTGACCTGAGCCTCTCTTCCCGACTGATGAACGAACAGAGTCGTGGGGTGTTGGATAGAAGTTGATTGAGGAATGTTATCTCGAGATTGCAGAGTAGGGGGGCATCGATGCGGGAAGTGAGGTCCTCGGAACGAAAGATGAATGAGCGCGGGAAGAACGGTGCGGATCGACGGAGGCGGACTTGGCCGATACGGACAAGGTCGAATGGATTGTTGGAATCCAATGGAAAGACGTTCGAGCTTGGTCAATGCGGAGAGACCAGTGACCATCGCCTCGGGTGAAATGTACCCAGAATAGGGAATATCGAAGAGGTCAAGTCTGACAGGGTCACCGGCAGATGAAAGTAGTTTTGGTAATGCCGGAAATGAGACGAGACTGAAGTGAAGGGTTTGTAGACGTGGGGCAGACCCGCCCAAGAACGAATCGGGAAGGTAAAGCCCCACCCTCGGGCTGGGGTCAAGAATGAGAGACGTTAGTTCTGGGAATGGCTCGTTCATTGCCGCCGCGAATCCGTCGAGGGTGATCGAGAGCATGATACGACAGACACGATCGGGATGCTCGAGTGCGGCAAAGATGTTATCGGCACCCTCTCGCGATGTCCTGTCGCCACGTATGACGATGGGCAACGCTGGCCAGATGTCCAGCATCTTCCTCGCAGGTGTCTTGGACGTGCACAGAAGTCGCAGATTCAGGCGACGTGTTGACGCAAACACAACACATCGCCATCGCCGGCAAACGTGCACCAATGTATGCCATCGGCTTATGGATTCACTCGCCGTATCGATTTCGAATATTTCCAGGAGGACATCGTCGGGGAGTACGTCGATCGTCACTTGTCCTGCACTCGATTCCTCAGCAGTTTCTCACATGTACAGAAGATGCGCAAAGGACATACGTCGACCCCATTCACCAGTCTCTCCCCTAAAATGTACGGAATGCCCTCGAATATCCAGTTCTTTAGATGGGCCACTTATCAGAACCGATGACTCTGGCTCGGGGATGGCGTGAAGTAATGATGGGGTTACGCCGACTCGGACGCGCTTTCGAGCATTGCTACGTGAGACTGATCGAGTTACTTCAGTAATCGTGCTAGCAATTTTCCTTGACTTACGAGTGAGATCTAGTGAGAGCCCATCACTGAGCATTCGGTAGAGGTGGCGTGGTAAAGTTGTCCAACACAGGGACTAATTTTATAGGACCGAATACAGCCTATTACAACACGCGTGGACGCCTAGGTCCTTCCTTGTTTTCCTCATGCGTGGATCGTATGCTTGTGTCACTAACACCGCCGCACTATCATTAAATATTGCCATTTCAGCTTCCCATCCCTACAAATAACGAAAGAAATCCACATCGTCCCCAGTAGAATATCTCATTTGCGAGCACAGAGGGCGAAAAACCGCTACAGCACTCGATAAGATTAGTAGCAAGCTACACCGCCTAAATCGGTTTAGCTCTGAGATTACAACAACGCAGAGTACTTCATGGAAAAGGCAATTGGTCTGATGGAGTTATAAGGTTGTAGCTCTGGAAATAACGGAGACCCATATACATAAATGCGGAGCAGGCGGACGTGGTGAGGGATTCGGTGCCGGAGAGACGGCGTTTCTTTCGCCATGGTTACATGCGGAAAGCGCCACGACATGTGGAGTACAGCGTGGGATGCGCGAGGCAGTGATATGTGCAAATGTCGGCATGAATACCTGAGTGACGGAGGAGGGGACATGCCTTCGCGTGCATGAACAGAGACCAGTTGCTAAACGGACATTCTGCCTACCGAGCTCGGGGGAAGGTGGCGAAGGCGAGCAAACGAAAGGGGTGGGAACCATGGGAGGACGGAGGGAGGAGACGTCAATGGAGAAGGCTGGAGGAAATGATAGGCAGGACGTGGGCAAGATCAGAGTAGGGATCCAAGTGTCCTGTTTGTGGAAACAGATCAAAGATTCTCAAACTTACTTTTCATTTTCCCTCCCATCTGCCACTTCGCCAGCAGACCAAGACAGTCCGTTCATCGTCCCCAGCCTGCATGTGTACATCGGAGCTCACATAAACCATGGTCTGCGTGGGAAAGGCGAGCAGTTGCCATACCACACGCGCAGGAGGACAGTCAAGGAGGAAATTCGCCGGCCGCGCTGAAGGTCCACGCCGCGCGTCGCCAGCACGGAATGAGATGACGTGCGCGAGGCCGTTGAGGTCCGCTGTATGTCGCGAAGCGGATCGTGCCTGCGAAGAGCCCGATGCCGGAAACTTGTCTGAAGTGTGGGGCGGGGGTGAGCGTAAACAGGCCTGCTCCGTAGAAAGGGTCCACGAGGTGGTTCGTGGGTGGAGAGCTCGACGCGGATGTGGACGGGAAGATGGCGTCGCGGACATGACGTGAGAGGGACGAGGACGTTGTCGTTAATCTGGAGGAAAGAACCGGCCTGATAGTCGAAGAGTAAGTCCCTGACACGTTCGTGGACGGTGGCCTTGCGCCTTGTGGTCCGTGACGCTGACATGATGATCTTTGGCGGCGAGCTCGGCAGGGGAAGAGTAAGAGAGACACGCCATTCTTGGGGCGTATACTTTCCTTCACGTTGCAGACCCAGGAAAAGGCGGCACCAGTAATGGACGTCGCGCATTGGTCCGTATGCTCCATTCAAAACTGGAGTGGCAATGAAGCACTCCTGGAAATCACGGGCTTTTAAGATCGAGGATAGACCTGTATCTATACCTCTGTGCCCATCGCAACGTACTTTGTTGAAACCAATCCTCAACCAAGACGGCCATTCCTCCTCACCAAGGGTGGTCCGTCCTTGTGTGACTTCGGGTCAAAAATGGGGAGTAAATTTGGTGCGATGGCGGCCGTGCCGACGAGGGAAAGGGAGCATCGGTTGTATGGCAGGAATTGATGCCTCCGGGAGATCTGGCCATGTCATAATTCGTGGAGGGGACAGCACGGAATCTGCAGTGTTTGCAGTTTCGCGGTCGCCAGCGCCATGAACGGCAGACGCCACAAGCCAAATGACTTGCTTGGTCAGCAAGCCGCTTTGTCCCGTCACCATCGCTCCAGCCGTCCATGACTTTTATTGGCACCTGTACATGGACCCCTGTAGGGTTTCTGCTCTGCGGAGGCCGGGTAAGGGCTGCACATGCCACCTCACGGTGATCGATAGGTTCAAGTTGCTGTGAGGTGCGTACCGCTGACGTCGCTTCTATGGTGGAATCAAACAACGGTGAAAAACAAGTGCATCCATCCACATTTCGACTCTTTGCGATGAGGACGAAGGTATTGGCAACACAATTTCGGCCAAGTCGGCAGTTCGTGATCTTCTAACTCAACTACTTCCCTTACGAACCTTCAGGCGTGCTCATACTTAGAGAACAGGCTCCCAGATCGTCTTCAACATCGGTTGTTATGGACTCGTCAACCGATCATTACATTGCACCGGGTACTGACTATTGTGTTGTGTCCTTGCACCTCTTCAATGCAACAACTATATTCCATTTTTTGATGCTAGTGATCCTCAACAAATGGAAGTCCACTGGTTCATTCTTGTGTGTGTACATGCACGAAAAGTTAGGTCCCTCTTCACCCTTTATGGCACCATGACTCGAGGTTGTCTGTCGGTCCAGAGCCAGAGGACGCTTTTGCCTGAGCCAGGTTTGAGCTTAGTCAAGAGCGCTCTCTGGCTCTTCCGCTCCAACCACCTCTTTTCCTCCTGATATTTCCATCTTACACGACTCTGTAGAGGCGACCATGACTTACTTTTATTTTCACTGTAGGGATCCCGGATCTCGATAAGCCCACCGTTCAAGTGTCTTCATGTCGGTCAGAACCTAGTCCCTCGGTAGGGTAATGTCTGCAATTCCTTGAAAGAATACTCAGGTGAGGAAAAGATACTCAAGTCTTACATGTGTGGCGTCGTTGCAGGAGACGGGGACTTCAAAGTACTGGGGAGATCGGGCGCAACGCCTCTGGGCACGAGCTTGATAAGGGAAGGCAGTATGGATGGACTTTGTCCTGCGTGCTGACATACTGAAAGCGGTGTGCGTTTTGTCGTTTGAGAGCGTGAATGTGATGAGGTACTCATACGATGAATAGGCTATTTATGAACAATTCCGCTGCTGATGCCCACTCCCCTGGGATGCCTTTCCCAGCGCGCTCGATAACTATACGCAACGGACGGCGATCATCGCTCTCTAAAGAAGCTGAAGCCACAGCCCCCAGCAGTCATCATAGACCGCTATGCCGTGCTTGGTGGTGCTCATTCTGCAACTGCTGTCTATCTCATCCCGAATCATCCATTCATGTACACTCACCCACGCCCGTATGCACCTCTCCCGTCACTCCACCATTTACATCCACCCCAGAAAAGCTGGGGGCGTCAGCGCTTATGTTCGACACAGATTTGCCTGTCTCGGCTATCCTCGCTGCCAAGGCTGCCATTCAGGGCCAGCACCAGCGGGTACGGCACGTCGACTCAATTGGGTCGCCTCGGCCGCACATGCCCACCCGACGGCGGGTATATGAGCGCTGAGTGGCAGGGGACACCAGCGAGTGGTAAGTTATGACCAGCGGGAGCTCCGCCGTCACTGAGCTGAGCATTGCCTGATTTGGGAGAACACACTAGTACGAAAGGATTTGGGGTATAAGCGGTGTTCTGTGGTGCTGGAAGACCGGATGGAAGAGTGCGTCACCTCCGCGTTTGCACGGTCACAAGAGTATGCTTTCGTGTTTTCAAGGCAAACTTTCAGGCCATGTCAAAAGTATCTTCGTGTCGATTACACTAACGTCAACTCCGCAGAGTGATGCCTTACAAATCCCAAGCGACACTCGGCTCGACGCCCCAGAGGTTTGCCACATCGCCACATCAGACATCAAGTGCACATGACTCACTGACCTGAGCATGGGTTTGGTCATACTAGTATCGGGTCAACAGTCAACACTGAATGGCCTGCCCGACCTCGACACGAAACATCGTCGCAGTTCATAAAATTGAATGCCATACTTCATACTGGGTCGAAATACATCATACAAGGAGATCCAATGGCGTTGGCGGTACAACAAACAGTACAGTAACCTGTGTGCTACGGAGTCGAACAGGAGTAAGAAGGAAGTCGATATCAATATCAGGGGGAATGAAAGCAGAGAGCACCGCCCAAGGATGACTTTTCTTCTTCGGCACATTTACTCCTATCCTCATGGGTTCACAGCCACGGGGTGACCGGAAAGATGCCGCGCAGTGAGAAACTGTGCAAAGGCTTCCTTGACAGGTCCCGATAGCGAGGTCTCCGGTAAGAAAATGCTTTGTAGCGCGGGTAACACATCCATTATTCTTTCCCCAGAGAGCTCTTGCAAGGCAGGCACGACGCGCGGTGCAAATCCATTGGATAGGGATAAACGTTTCACGGTAGTAAAAAGCCGCAGAAGTTCCAACCATTGGATGTCCTCAACATCCTCTTGCCAATCCAGTCGCACATAAGGATCCCCGCAGATGTCGAGGCGCTCCAAATTAAAGAAGGAAAGGACGGGCGAGTCACAGAACTGCGTCAGAGAAGAAAGCTGCCAATCTGATGCCTTGCATAGGATCATCAAGTTGAACCATGGGCGACCAGCTGTCATGTGGGAAAACTGGATAGCGTCAGCGGAAAGTTTCATACGCGCTTGACTTTGTGACCTGAGCCTCTCTGCCCGACTGATGAACGAGCAGAGCCGTGGGGTGCTGAATATAAGTTGATTGAATAATCCTATATTGAGGGCTCTGAGTAAGGGGGCATCGATGCGGGAAGTGAGGTCCTCCAAGTACTCGCTGACACCTCGGAACCCAAGATGACTGAGAGCAGGGAGGACGGTGCGGATAGACCGAGGTGGACTTGGTTGATCCGGGCGAGATCGAGGGGATCGGAATCCGATGGAAAACCGTTCGAGCCTGGTCAATGTGGACAGACAAGTGACCATCGCCTCGGGTGAAATGTATCCAGAATGGGGAATATTGTAGAGGCCAAGATGGACAAGGTAACTGGTAGATGAAAGTAGTTTTGGTATTGCCGGAAACGAGAAGCCATCAAACCAAACGGTTTGTAGACGTGGGGCAGATCCACCCAAGAACGAATCGGGAATAAACACCGTGTCTCCGATTCTCGTGCGAAGATCGAGAGCTGTTAGTTCCGGGAATGGCTCTTTCATTGCAGCGGCGAATCGGTCCAACAAATCAAATTTTTGGGCGGCCCGGAGATCGATGCAACGGACACGATCTGGATTCCCGAGTGCGGCAACGATGTTGTCGGCATCCTCCGATCGAGGAATTATGGGGTTATGCTCCTGTATAATGATGGGCAACGCCGGCCAGATGTCCAGCATCTTCCTCACAGGTGTCTTGAACGTGCACCAAAGTTGCAGATTCAGGCGATGTGTTGACGCAAATACAACACTTCGCCATTGTCTGCAAATGTGTACCAGTGTAGGCCATCCACGAGGGGTTTCATCTGTATAGACATTGAATATTTCCAGGAGAACATCGTCGGGTATGTCGATTATCACGTGGCCTGCACTCGATTGGTCAGCTGACCGTTCTCAGAGATGCAAAAAGGACATACGTCGACGACCCCTGCCATGTACAGAATGCCTTCCAACCACCATTTGTCGAGAGGGGACACTTATCGGAACCGATGATTCAGGGATGTTGGGAAGTAATGATGGGGAAACGCTGGATGTCATTGCAGAGCCTTGATGACGGACGCGCTTTCGAGCATGGCTATGTAAGACTGTGAGTTACTTCAGCAATCATGCTAATTTCCCTTGACTTACAAGGGAGATCCCATCACTGAGAATTCGGTGGAGGTGACGCAGTGGAGTTGTCCAGCACAGGGACTACAAATTTATAGGCAACCGAAATTGCATCCTTACGCAGCCACATTTGTCGATTCAATGCAGTTCAGCATAGCCACATTCGTCGATACAGCATTATAAGGAATGCGTGCGCGTTGAGCACGATTAGCCACGCCGGAGCGCCCGACGCCCGACACTCCCTCCCTTCTCGGACTCGACCCTCTCTCGACACAACGCCACCGCCCCTGCAAGCAAACGCCGTCGCCCCAAACCCTTTCAGCTAGCATAGTCTATCTTACTGTCACCCTCTTTCTGTCCCTCTTTTCCTTTCCCCTAGATACCAACTTGTCTATAAAGTAAACTCAATATCTACCTACAAAAACGGTCTACCTAGTCCCCACTGAATAAGAGACTCTATCTGCGTCCCTATCCGTGTGCCGCGCCGCCGTGCGCTCCCGTTCCCTTCGTTCGCCCGCGTTCGCTGTGCCACCGTGCACAAGTCCGCTCCCCTTCCTTTCGTGCCGCACCGCCGTGCACTCCCCGTTCCGTTCCCGCGTCCCGTCCGCTTCCTCGTCCCCAGCTCTCCCTCTTTCATATCTTATCACTTATATCTGTCCACACTTTCCCTTGGGTCGAATTCACCAACTCGCACTTATAGCATATTCACCGCACATGGGTTGTCAACACCGCCGGCATCAGCGAGCGCCATCCCCGAACCTTGATATTCACCTTCCCATCCACGATTAATGCAAGAAATCCCAGGAGAACCTCTCATTTGCGAATGTAGCGGGCGAAATTTTATCGCTACTGCAATGGGACTCCGATATTTTATGGGAAGCCGCAACTGCACCGCCTCAAACCTCATGATTACGCCCTAATCGCATTTAGATAGGGGTACAACATGGAAGAGGGGATCTGTCTGATGGTGCTATAATGCTGTGACTCCTTCCAGGAAACTAGCAATGCAGAGCGGGCGGACGTCGTGAGGGATTCGGTGCGGTTTCGCCAAGGTTACATGCGGAAAGCGCCACGACATGTGGAGTACAGCGTGGGATGCGCGAGGCAGTGCAAATATCGGCGTTATGAATACACGGAGCTCGGGGGCAGACGGCGAAGACGATCAAACGAAAGGAGTGGGAATCATGGGAGGAAGGAGGGAGGAGACATCAATGGAGAAGGCTGGAGCCAACGATAGGCAGGACATGGGCAGGATCGGAGTGGGAGTCCAAGTGTCCTGTTTGCGGAAACAAATCGGAGCCTTTCAAACCTTTCAGCACGTACTTTCCCTCCCATCTGCCATTTCGTCAGTAGACCAAGACATTCTGTTCAGCGTCTCCAGCCTACATGTGTACATCGGAGCTCACATAAACCATGGTCTGCGTGGGAAAGGCGAGCAGTTGCCATACCCCAATCGCACCCCGTGTGGGGTGGATTGACAACAAGTGTCATGCGCACACGCGCAGGAGGATAGTCAAGGAGGAAATTCGCCAGAGGCGCTGAAGGTCTACGCCGCGCGTCGCCAGCACGGGATGAGACGATGAGCGCGAGGCTGTTGAGGCCCGTTGTGTCGCGAAGCGGATCGTGTCTGCGAAGAGCCCGATCCCGGCAACTTGTCTCAAGTGTGGGGCGGGGGTGAGCGCAAACAGGCCTGCTCCGCAGAAAGCGTCCACGAGGTGGTTCGGTGGTGGGGAGCTCGACGCGGATGTGGACGGGAAGATGGCATCGCGGACATACGAGGTGAGAGGGACGAGGACGTCGTTGTTATTCTGGAGGAAAGAACCGGCTAGATAGTCGAAAAGTAAGTCCTCGATACGTTTGTGGACAGTCGCCTTGTGGTCCGTGACACCAACATGATGATATTTGGCTGCAAGCTCGGCAGTGGAAGTAGGGGAGTTGCCCCCCTGGAATCTCGGGGGAGTCGCGGCGTAAGAGGGACACGCCTTTCTTGTGACTTATACTTTCCTTTACGTTGCAAACTCAGAAAAGGCGCGGCGCCAGTACTGGACCACTTACCGATGTCATCGCGCATTGGTCCGTATGCTCTATTCATAACGGGAGTGGCGATGGGGCATTCCTGGAAATAGAGGCTGTTAAAATTGAGGGCAGACCGGCAGTAACTTAGTGGTTGCTTCACGGTTGCCAAAAGGTTATAAATAAAGGAGTGTATTAGCTGCGTCGCCAGAATCCTCACCATGCCAGTTGTGCTACCCAGAACATTGTGCGCAGCGCAGGAAAGATAACGAGGTTTCATTGATCACTAGACTGAAACTCACCTTATTTCTTCACGGTTCGCCACTATTTGGCCACAACGGACTAGACTTCATCGCTCCATCCATCACTGGCACAACATCATGATGGCAGAGGAGGAAGGCAACGTCTAGTACAGACTGAGGAGAGTCGCGGAAGTTGCAATGTATGCTTGGTGGGCCTGAAGGACGACCTGGCGTGAGAGAACAGGCTTCTGCGAGCGATAATGTGACAGAGGCGATGCGACGCACACTGAAGAAGACATGCGAGGAGGCGTTGTGGCCCTTGTGGGAGAGAAAAGGACGAAGGGCTCTCCGGCCCGGGCATGCCGGGCCGTCCGAAAGGTGTGGCGCGCGGCCCACGTGCAGTGGTCGCCATCACCATTATCTCGAATTTCCTCCTCGTAGGGCGCGATAACGCTGCTCAAGAGCCACATTAAGGACAAATTAAGGACAAGCCCCCGGGCTATGGTTTCAAAAAGGTGGCGTGACTCCCTTTTTATCTCCATCTCTCTCACTTCACCGTGTCAGCCAGCCTCGTCTCGTCTTTCCTTCAATCCACCTCCTGTTTCATTATGCTTCGAAAGCATCCTACGTCCAAATGATACGTGGACATTCAAGATTTGAGGATCTGCGACCGACATCATAGCAAAATGGTCCACAAAAAATAGGATCATTCCTCAATCTGAGGGTGATATGGTGCGTTGATTGCCTTGTTTTACCCTGAATGGTCTGAGGGGAAATCTAAAAGCAGCGTGTACTATCCGAGTTGTCATGCATCGCCATTTCTTAACTGTCTTATCGATGCACGAACCAGCCTAAAACCCCCTCGCCCCCTCATGACCCTTGTCTTGAAATCATCCTTAATGTCGCAAACTATGTATTCATTCGCCCTGCATTCCATCTGTCATTTCATCTTTGATGTTATTTTGAGGTCTTGACAGAAAGCAGTTCAAGACGGGCCGTCCCTCGTATCCACTACTCTCCGGTCTTCGAGCCTCCGATCCTCACGATTGCACCCTCACCGTGCTTGATGACCACGGGTCGGAGTCACCTCCGGGCGGGTGGACGAGCCACTTTGTGAACCTGTCATCATAGATTGACGAAGTGGCTCGCCCGACTGCAAACGTCCTTGGCTCATTTTGCTACCTTTTGGCAAGTGTGTTGACATAATCCTATCTTATTCCTCGCTTTCGGGCAGCAAATGACGTCAGTGCTGGCCATGACACGTGAGTCAGTCCCTCCTGGTTTGTGACTGTCGCGAGATCCCGCCGATTACCGCTGACGTTGCTTCCATTCTTGCTATGGTGGAATTGAATCAAGTGCATTCATCCACATTTCGACTGTTTGCGATGAGGACGAAGGTATTGGCAACAATTTCGGCCGAGTCGGCAGTTCGTGATCCTCTAACTCAACTACTGTCCTTACGAAGCTTCAGACATGCTCATAGAGAACGGGCTCCCAGATCGTCTCTTACAGCGGGTTTGATATAAATTCGTCGACCAATCACTACATTGCGCTGGGTACTGACTATGATGTTGTGTTCTCGCACCTCTTCAATGCAACAAGCAGATTTCCATTTTTGATGCTAGTGCTCCTCAACAAATGGAAGTCTACTGGTTCATTCTTGTGTGTACATGCACGAAAAGTTATGTCCCTCTTTTGCCCTTTATGCATTTATGGCTCCATGACTCGAGGTCGTCTGTCGGCCCAGAACCAGAGAATTCTTTTTCCGGAGCCAGGTTTGAGCTTAGTAAAGAAATTTCTCTGGTTCTTCCGCTCGGATCATCTCTTTTCCTCCTGATATAACTACCTTATGCGATTCTGTGAAGGCGACCATGACGTATTTTTACTTTGGCTGTGGCGATCGCGGATCTCGATGAGCAACCCCCCCGACGTGTTTAGTGATTATCCATTGTCCTCCCAAAGGACTAGATGCTAACCAAAGACATGATGACACCTTGGTCGTCTGCGCGTCCGGTGAAAACGACCGCTTGAAAGAAGCGTCCGGTGAGCAAAAGCTCAGCGCTCATACTCAAGTCTTACGCTTACGCTATAATATGCGAACTGTGTGGCGTTTTGGCAGGAGACGGGGGATTTATAACGACCGTTGGGGAGATTGGGCGAATACCTCTGGGCACGAGCTTGACAAGGAAAGCTAGTTCGGATGGACTTTGTCCTGCGTGCTAACGTGCTAAACCTAGACGACAAGGAACAGGTGGTGTGCGTTTTGTCATCCGAGAGCGTGAATATGATGAGGTACTCCTACGATACGATGAAAAAACTATTTATGAACAATTCCGGTGCTGATGCTCGCTGACTCGCTCCCCTGGGATGCCTTCCCAACTACTTCCCCTGAATGACCTGCACGGTTCGATAAGTATATGCAACGGATGGTAATCATCGTTCTCTGAAGAAGCTGAAGCCACAGCCCCAACGACGACCACGGTGATGTCTATTCCGCAGCGTGATGCCTTACAATTCCCCAGTGGCACTCCATGAGCTCAAGGCCCAACGAGGTTTGCCACATCAAGCGCACATGACACACTGCCCGTGAGCATGGGGCAGAATACAAGTCATGGTCGTATCTGGTCAACACTATTCAGAATGCCGTGCCCATTCTCAACACCAAACATGGTCGCATTTCACATTGAGTGCCACACTTCATACTGGGTCGCCATACAAGGAGGTCCAATCGCATGGGCGGTACAAAGAGCTGTACTGTAACCTGTGTGCTATGGAGTCGAACCGAGAGTAAAGAAGAACGAGAAGAAGGGACGTAGAGGATATCAATATTGGTGGGAAAGAAGGCAGAAACCGCTGTTCAACGGGTGACGTATCTTCGGCACATTTACTCCTCTCCCACTGGGTTCACAGCCACCGGGTGACCGGAAAGCTGCCGCGCAGTGAGAAACTGCGCAAAGGCCTTCTTGACAGGTCTTGATAGCGAGGTCTCCGGTAAGAAAATACTTTTTAGCGCGGGTAACACATCCATTATTCTTTCCCCAGAGAGCTCTTGCAAGGGAGGCAGGACCCGTGGTGCAATTTTCTTGGATAACGATAAACCTTTCAAGGTAGTAAACGGATGTAAAAGTTCCAGCCATTGGATGTTATCCACATCATGATCCTCTTGCCAATGGGGTCCTGAGGACGAACTCTCGCAGATTTCGAGGCGTTCCAAATTGAAGAGGGAAAGGAAGGGCGAGTCACAGAACTGCGTCAGAGAAGAAAGCTGCCAATCTAATGCCTGGCATAGGATCCTTAAGTTAAGCCCAGGGCGACCGGCTTTCGTGTGGGAAAGTTCGACAATGCCACGGTAAAATGTCATACGCGCTTGACTTTGTGACCTGAGCTTCTCTGCCCGACTGATGAACGAGCAGAGCCGTGGAGTGTTGAATATAAGTTGATTGAATAATGCTATATTGAGATTGCAGAGAAGGGGGGCATCGATGTGGGAAGTGAGGTCCTCCAAGTACTCGCTGACACCTCGGAAGTCAAAAAAGGTGAGAGCAGGGAGAACGGTCCGGATCGACGGAGGTGAACTTGGCTGATCCGGGCGAGATCGTGGCGACTGGAACCAAATGAAAAGTTGTTCGAGCCTTGTCCATCAGGAAAAACCTCCCGCGCTAGCGAGAGCCAACGCCGGGCTAGCGAGAGCCTAAGCGAGATAATGGTGATAAATGGTGATAAATATGAATAATTCCTTATGTAACTGTCAACTCACTTCACATCGAGATAATTGAAAGATAATGAATTAATATAATACGCGTCTCGAGATTCATCTTCGCATGGGTCTCCCCTACAAGGGGAAACCTTTCGGCTTGGTAGCTATAGGTGAGGAGGGGTCCACGAATATGCAGGAAGTTCATTCACACTTGGCTGTATGATAGGGGGGGCCCAAGCCCAAGTATGCAAACCAACCAAACAGATCAATTTCTGCATATGAAGTGTGACATTGGTAGTATTTTGTATCGAAGTAAAGTAGCAGAGGCTGATGTAACAGCCTTCGTAGGCTTCACAAGTATGGGTCCCGATCCGTGGCCGGGGCTGTGGCTGTGAGGAATGACCGGATGACCGGAACCCCCAAGGGGCTCGACTTCGCCGAGACGACGTTTGGGCCAAATCCTGACCCATGCACATCAGGAGGTGTTTGTGGCGATACCGATGATGTGGGAGAGGTCGAGACCGAGTGTGAGGCCTCTGGGGTATCGGGGAGCGAGGATGGGTATGCGGGGATCGAAGGACTCGGGATGACAGGTCCATCTTGCGGTGGGGATGCACGGGGAGCGAAAGCCGGTATGGAAGAACCAGTGTTGGAGTTGATGTGACTCGCACCCTGGTGCGTGAATGGCGCCGGTGCCGGTTGGAGGGAGCACCATCACTGGATAGGGTCCAGGGCCGGTGAAATCTTGCTGGACACAAGGTTGAAAGTCGCCCGACGTCGACGGGTCGACATTGAGCTGCCACTCGTAGGAACACATCTCTCGCTCCATCTGGTTGATCTCTCGGAGCGCGAACATGCCCTGACCCACGATACACCAAGACTTGTTAGAATAAGTATCGTCACAGATAATCTTGGATGCAAGTATAAAGGCGGAAATAAATAGGCGGTGTCCAGAGGACCCCTTGCCGGCCGGGAACCGAGCCTTCAGACGCTGGAGGAGGTAGAGCGCGGCAAAGGTGTCCGAGTTGTGGAGCCGCGTGTGGTGCAGGGCGTAGGTGTCGCCTACGCCCAGCCTTCGACTTGTGGGCTTTCAACAAGCCCGAGGAAGTATGCGCACTTCCTCCATCATGAGGGTCGCGCGCGATGCCGATGTCTCAGTTCATGATCATGAACCTTTTGAAATTAGTGAGAAAGACGAGCGTCTTGCCACGATCTCCTGTGAATACCGGGTGCGGCAAGCATTGGGGGCGGTGGCACTACACGTGTGGCGTCGGCGGAATCTGCAGCATCCGTTCCTGTAGCCGCGTGAACGCTGGGGGGCGTTGAGGAACTTGGCGTGCATGCGCACAGCGGGCCCTGTCAGCACCTGCCGTGAGGAGGACGAGCTCAATGGACGTCAACCGTGGGCTTGCGCGCACGATGCAAGTGCCGCATGTGCAGGGGTCGTCTTCGCCCGAGGAGGGCACAATGCGCAGGGCAAGTATGCGCAGCTGGCCAAGCGGATGAATGGGCCGCGTGAACGTTTCCTTGGTGGTGAAGAGCACCAGACAAATAGGTACTTCTGGGGATGGGAATGGCGGGTGGGATGGGAGAGATGGTGCACTCGCTGTGGTGGAGGGGCGGCAGGCGATGTAAAAGTCGAGAACGCAGGTGCGGACACGCTGCGACGATGGTGCGCAGGGGTGCTGTTGTCGTACCCCCTGCTCAAGCCCGAATGCAACCATGAGAAGCGTGAGCGCGGGCAACGCTGCAAGCGACGCGCTCACGTTCAGCGGGGCCTCGCGGATGACAAGGGCATCCGGCACGCACGGGGGTCTTGAGCGATGAGCGGGCACGTCACGGTTGCGGTTGAAGGTGTGGAAGCTGGTGGCATGGGGGCGTCGTCCGCGAGTGCGGCGATTGTGGCAAATGGATCTCCTCCGCCTGGAGGGACGTACTGGGAGGAAAAACGCGCGGGTGGAAAGGGTCCATAGCAAGAGGGGGGGTCCATTGTCGTCCAATGAGGACCGACGGAAGCAAAAGAGAAAGCGTATGTGGCATCACAACAACTACGAATGACAAAAAGTTTAGTATAAAAAAAGAACAAAAGGGGAAAGACGGGGCGCACCCTGGAGTCACGGCGACAACCAGGACGGAGAAAAACGCTGGAGAGGCACTCGTGGAAAAGCCAAGAATGGAATGGTTGGTGATGGTGTAGAACTGCGAGGCGGTTGGTATCGGTGCGCGTTGGCCGAGGCGACACTGGAGGGTCTTGGCGGCGAGGTGTCTCTGGTGTTGACAACAGTGCCTACAGATGCCAATGTTACTCGAGCGACGACTTGCGGTGAAGGAGGAATGGAGGCGGCGAGAGACGAAGGGAGAAAGGAACATCAAAACGAGGGGACTTGGGCTTGCTGGGCAACTTGGGGAAGGAACGTTGGGGTGAAGTTGGGGCAAGTTAGGGCATGAGGCTTGACCGGTTGACCCCTTACCTGTACCTCCACTGTGGTCAGTTCCGGGGGCTGGAGGGCCTCCTTACTTTGACACAACCCAGTGGCTAGAACTGGGTAAGGGGGGTTGAACGCGGTGGCGGGCGGACCCAACCCAACCGCAATGCGAGTCGGTGGTCGTGCCTGCTCTTGTTCAAACTCCGCTACGTCAGGTCAATTGTCCTGTGCCGTCCTTTTGCCAGGTTGGCCCGCGGTAGCGCGGATGCTAATACACAGCTAAGATATGCTAAGAAAGGTTCCTGATGTATTTACATGAATGTGAGGTAGCTATCTCGGTTGCTGAAGGGATTTACATAGAAATTTTGACATTCCTCTAACGCTGAAAAGCTGTTCCAATCTGTAACTGGTCCAAACCGGGGAAATAAATGGATGCTACATGAAATTAAAGATACTGGGATTATACTCGCATCCCTGCGACCATTATGCACTAACCTAGTCACCTTATACATCAGGTGATTGGGGTCTGGCAAGGGTGGAAGTGGTGAGAACCACTCTACATATGCAAGAAATGTTGGAGGCGTTGTGTTCAACGCAGGTGATACGTCTTGGATGACCCGATTTGGTATTTGAAATACAACCCGGACTTGAGCTACCTGATCGCCTGAAAGCAAATGAGCCAATCTGATCCACTAAATATAAACAGGACTCACCTTTGCTTCTGTGTGTGTTACTAGTATCCTGCTGCCCACCACGGACAAGGACAGTGTCGAACCGTGCTGGTATGACCCGTCCATCTGGGTCCCTTTGTTCCGGCCGCACATGGATCGCGTCAATGATTTCTGAGTTGTTAGTGCCTGTGAATTTGATTTTATGAAACACAGGCACGGCGTGGAAAGGTATCAAGGTATTTGCTGCCTGCTTGTGAAGCGTGACTCTTGAGGCACCGGGGTGGTTTGTATACGCAATGAAGTCAGCAAGCGCATCCTGGAATAGGAGCGCTCCGTACTTTGTTGCAATGTCGTTGAATGATGCTGCTTTGATAGATGGGTTAAGAGCCATCTTCAGGCAGCGGGCATCTGGCTGTGGAGGTCCAATCCGGATTGGTGGGTGTACAGATTGCTCCTGATGGCACTGCCGCCACTTGACGAACGCCTCATGCCGCTGTATCTTCTCACGACGCTCCAGCCACGTTGTCATTTGGGGGTATTCATCCTTATGATTTGTGGCCCGGTACGCATCCTTAGTAAAATCAATGTGAAGACGCTCTGTTTGTTCAGTATTGTAGTTATCAGTTGAGCCAAAGAGTTTAATTGATGATGCATAGTGAAGAAGGCTGTGGACTTTCGGAATGTTGAAATGAGCCCGGACACCAAGTTCAATAAAAACTTCGTTATTATCGTGAAACCGTGAAAGACACTCTTCAAGGCAACGAAGCGTGTCTGTTGTCTGGCTCGGGTATTGTGCCAGGTAGAGGAAATCGAGAAGCGCACGCACAGCTTTCACAATGCGTGATGACACCTGCCCACCAGGAACTGGGAGATCGACTATGAGCCCTAAGAGGATGCGACACATGTGCTTATGCTCCAGACCCGAAACCCGAGAGCGTGATGTGATACCGTTCGGAAAGAGCATGATATGATGATTTGGGGGTAAAGCTCGGCATCGTGCGTCAATCTCTGTGGGCCCAAAGACACGTTTTAGCCAAGATATGAGATGCTTCATAACTCCCTGAAGCAACTGATGAAGAATGTCTGGTGTGATTGATTGATAAATGTTGGCAAGTGGGAGACTCTCCCAGAAAGGATGGAAAACGGGCTTGAGCCTGGCTTCACGGCAAGCCATGTGAAACACGCGTGTGCTGCTGTTGGCCAAACGATATGTGTCAAGTGCACTGTCATGGTCACGGGGAGGGAAGCTTTCGTAGTTGCCTAGTTGATCCGGTGAAGCATTACATTTTGGGCAATGGCCGCTGTAAGTGCATGTCACTAGTACCTGTTCGGGATAGTCACCAATGTAAACGGCGAATATGGGATGGCAGCGACGCCATACCCCGTCCCCGCTCATCATTGCAACGCCGTCTTCTCCACAGGTTGCGATTGGTGCCAAGACATTTTGCATGCACGCGTGAAAAAGATTTGCCAGTGCACGCCGCCGAGCCGCCTTGTTTGTTATGCCCTCTAGCTTTGTTGTTGGAATATAGGCAATTAGTAGCTGTGCATGACGTGAGGGCTTTCGGCGGATGTGTTTCGGAATGTTTCCAATTGTGACATAGACCGGGTATGCCATTTTGCTACGAAAGAGTGTTACTTGCGTTTTGTCCGATGATAAGATAATCGGGATAATGGTCGCACCCGGTTGACGGGTTTCAAGGGAAGCCTGATATCACAAATGAGTACCGCATTTCATTCCAGGCCATATGACTTACCTGTATGTCCCACCACCAGTCACAGGTGTGCATCTCGTTGTAAATCCGGGACGTTCGCTCATCACTCGTATAACACCGTTCCGGGGAAAAGACCAAGTCACCCGTAAACTCGGGGTTGCCATAAAGGGCTCGTATACATTCTAGAATGTCACGGCAATAGAATTGCAGCTGCTCATTACCGATGGTTAGTTCCTTGCACTGAAATGACGGATGTCCTGGCAAATTATTGTCAATGATTTCATTTAATTCCCTTGCTGTGCGATATGAAAGGTTGAGAGTTTCAACAACCTTCCAGAATGCGTTAGTGCGTCGTATACAGAATAGAAATGAAGACACTCGTACCCCTGATATCGCAAGGAGTTCCGTCACCGCTGTTGATGTTGGGCCACGCGTTTTAGCCCACCGTGCAATCTCCCAGTCACATTGGGAGTGAAATGGGGCCCACACTGAGTCGCCAAGCATTGCCTGGCTTGACTCGTAGATGGAACTGTGTCGCGAAGCACCAGGTATTGGCGCACCAGGATTCCCGAATGGAAAGGCGTCCACAACTACGCTTGATCCGAACTCCGGATTGTTCACTCCGGAGTGGGCTAGTATAGGACTAGGAGGCTCCTCAGGTGCTGTCAATGATGGTGAGTTTGGAAAATGACACATCCCAGGTATGGCAACGGCAGAGTCGATATCACATGTGAGGACGCCAAACACGTCGGCATCCGTGATGTCAGTAGAGTCGATATCACCGGCAGCATCCTCAGGAGGATAAATGATGCTACCCAAAGGTACGCGATCTCGTAAGATCCCTGTATGTGTTTCAGATTCTGTACCTTGTGGTCAAGGGGGTGGCGGGACTAAAATTTAGGACTACATGTCGAACTTTTTTTTTTTCGGGGTTTGAAACCCCCCTCCCCCCCCCACCTTCCAAATATAGTATGTTGTTCCCACACATGTTTTTTTTTGGGAAGAATAAGCAAGCAAATTACCAGATATGAATAGTAGTTATAGCAGGTCAGGACATGCTGCGACGAGAGCCAGTCCGGGGCCGGGCACTTGCAACGCTCGCGGCCCCTCCCGTTCCTTCCTTGCCTAGCGAGAGCAGTCCGGGGCTGGCACTTGCCACGCTCGCGGCTCCTCGCGTTCTTTTGGCCATGCGTTTGAAGGGCCGAATGTGAGTGCCGCGCGTGGGGGTGAATCGCAGGCGGGGTCGAGCACCTCAAGGGCTCGTTCCCCTTGCCTCAACGAGAGCCATTCCGGGGCGGGCACTTGTCACGCTCGCGGCCCCTCCCGTTCTTTCTGCCATGCGTTTGAAGGGCCGAGTGTGAATGCCGCGCGCGGGGGTGGATCGCAGGCGGGGTCGAGCACCTCAAGGGCTCGTTCCCCTTGCCTCAACGAGAGCCAGTCTGGGGCGGGCACTTGCCACGCTCGCGGCCCCTCCTGTTCTTTCTGCCATGTGTTCGAAGGGCCAAGTATGAATGCCGCGCGTGGGGGTGGATCGCAGGCGGGGTCGAGCACCTCAAGGGCTCGTTCCCCTTGCCTCAACGAGAGCCAGTCTGGGGCAGGCACTTGCCACACTTGCGGCCCCTCCCGTTCTTTCTGCCACGCGTTTTCCACGCGTTCGAAGGACCGAGTGAATGATGCGCGGGGGTGGATCACAGGCGTCGAGGACTCGAGGATTCGTTCCTCGACGAGAGCCTGGGCCACCTTGCCACGGTCACGGCCCCTTCCGTTCTTTCTGGCACGCGTTTGAAGGGCCCCAGCGGTTGGGGCGCGATTACGAGTCGAGGGTGAGGCGGCTGAGGCACCGCAACTGCGCACGGTCGAGGCAATGTGCGAGGCCAACTGGCCCGCCCAAATGCGACCGACCGATGCGGAGTCTGTTGCGGTGGCAGTGGCCGGTGCTCATGCTCGTGGGGGCGCGGGTGTAGGCAGACGTCGCGTGCTCTCGGTGCGGCCGCGAAGCGCATCAAGATCGAGTTGTAGCCGGTGGGCATGGGACACGGCTTGGAGGGCGAGGGAAAAGAGGAGAAAGAGGAGGGTGTCGAGGACAGCGCGCTGTCGTGCGTGCCTGCGCCGCCGCCCCTTGGGAGGAGGCCGTTGCCCTGCCAAGAGGGCCCGGGGCCAGAATCGAGGGCAGCTGAGGCACCGCAACCGCACACGGTCGAGGCCATTCGCAGGGCCAACTGGCCCGCACGAAAGCGACCGACCGAAGGCGAGCGGGCCACCCTGGAGAGGGTCGCCACCCGTCGTCTTGAGGGGGGGGCTCCTCGGGAGGAGGCCATTGCATCGCCAAGGGCCCCAAAGGTTTGGGGCGAGTCCGAGTCCGAGGCGGCCAAGGCGCCACAACAGGCCGCTCCGAAGGAGCCCACTACCCGTGGTCTTGAGGGGCACCTCCTCGGGAGGAGGGCAAGGAGGAGGGCGTCGCGTCGCCAACGAAGTCCGGGGTTAGATTCGAGGGCGCGGGCGATGTCACCACGCACTGCAAAGACACCTGCCCACACACATTCAGTTGCAGGGCACCACACAAATGGGTGCCCACTCACCTTTCAATGCCATCCCACAAGCAGCTGAGGCTAATCCTCGAGAGTTTGAGGCCACGGAGTCGAGAACGAGGGGAGCGTCTGGGCGTGTTGTCGTGCATGTCAGAGAGCAATTCGAAAACACCGTGAAAACCCGCGGAACCGCGGTTACGGGTCACAGTACCCACGAGGGTACCCGCACCCGTGTGACCCGTGACCCAAATACCACAGCCAGAAATACAGAAATATACTCTCTATTGCCATTTTTGGTCATATTCTCGCATGTCAAACTTTTTTTTTTCCGGACCCCGGACCCCCCCTCCCCCCCACATAAGGTCCGGGATTTGCGTTCCGCCACCCCCTTGCTTGTGGTTGAATTGGGCAATGCGGGGAACTCACCACCTGATTGACATGCCCCACTAATCCGTGTTTCATGTGGGACCAAGCCATCTCCTAGACCATATGAATCACTGAGATCCTCATCCAGGGGCATGGACGGCGAAGGAATGGAGGCGGGGACCTGAGAATGTATGGCGCGAGCGACGGATCTTGTTGTCAGTAAATTCCGTGTTGTCGCGTGTGTTATGCGGCAGCGTGCATGCAAAGTCTTGCTGACATGCTGGGAGAGGCCGCGAGGGGTGAAGAAACGCTTGCAGCCATCGCATTGAATCTGTGCGGTGTTCATGGGAGAACGGAGGAGGGAATGCCTTCAGTCGATCTATAAACCCATGATATAAAAGATGACAGACCATTGCACCGAGTCCTCATCCCATTCCTGTCATTTCTGTTTTTTGGTCCTATTCTGCTTGTTTCGTTAGTTCTGTTTCCTGTTGCTCCAGTCATGCCTCCTCGTCGCACACGTCGATCAAACCCGATTGATCCCAAAGAACAAATCACAGATTCCATTGGGGTCAACAACTCTCCATTGCCTACTTCTATGGGGACAAACACGGCATCACGGCCACACGTCGCAAGTCAACGTGCTGCCACCGGACAAGGAAATAATCTAAAAAGTAGGCCTGATATCTTTGTGTTAGACTCATCTGACCGCCCACAGAATCAAATAAACGAACCTTATCCCTCGATGCCAACATATCCACCAATCCCACCATACGATCCATCGATCAAGTCCCCCCCCGAAAAAAGACACGGAACATTAGTAGGTGTAACACAAACACCATATATCGAGGCAATCCAGATTTGACCCGTATGCTTGTGATCATCCATAGGATCAAGTGGGACTGCTGATGATGGAGAAGTGCAACAACAAGGGCAGCGAGCGAGTGTCGCCAAAGAGAATAGCACTGGTGGTAACCGTATGGCGGTCAATACCTTGTTGTGTGAGTTGCTTACAAATCATGTTTGTTTACCACTCACCAAACAACAACGCGGTGTTCTCAGCCTCGTCTTCTTTTTACTGTGACCGCACCGACAAACCATTTTCTCTCCACCCTCTGGAGCCCTCTGGAGGTAACTTTGATGGCTCTGATGAAGAAGACATCTTAGAGTCAGAATATGACTGGCTTGATGATCAACAAATGTCTCAGAAGGAGCCCTCGAAAATTTCAGACATGACTGTGCTTGAGGTACGCACTTGAACACTTATGACTTTCAGAGCTTAAAACTATGGCCATAGCGAGCATCCTGGGGGGGTTCAGCCAATATTGCTGGATGCAGCTCAGTGGACCCCATGGAGCAGGTTGACACGTCACTTGGTGATGGTGTGACTGATGACACGCTTGACGCTCCGGCCCCTAATTCACGAAAGTGGCCCATTGAAACCGATATTATCTTTGCTAAAGGCTCAAACAAGGTTACACTAACTGCTCAGGATTCAGTGATACAAGATGTCATCCAAGATGCGATTAACAACCTCCGGATCTCCCTTCTATTCGAGAATGCGTTTCCTACTGCAGTGGCTCTTCCTGCAATTATTGAGCAGTCTCTCTTTACTGCTTCTGATCATTCAGGTGCACGTACTGTCCGCGAACGGCTTATATATGACAAACAGTATAGGCTGAAGATGATGCGACTGGTGAGTCTTGATGTTTAGCTGTGACGTGTCACTGGCACTGAAGTCATTTACAGCCGCGTGCTCGGGTTTCCCTTATTCGAAGTGAGGTCAAGGAGCGTGTCAACGCTATTATCTTGGCCGCGTTCACGTCGGTCACTCGAGATACCGTCAGTGAAACTGTTGGACGGCTGCTTTTGAACTACAACTACATATTCCCAAAGGTTAGAATTGTATGTGCTACCCTTCTACTATTGACTAATACTCTCTTCGGGCAAGGGTGGACATGTGACACGCAAGCAACCATATCGAAATGAGTGGATCATTTTGGCGATCCAACAGCACTTTTTCTCTGGAGGTTCAGTGTCCTTTGCCAATGAATTCAAGCATATCTTCCCGACTTCAAAGGACCGCAATGGTGTGACTGTTCGTGAAGTCCCTGTTGCAATGGTTGCACTGGTGGCAACAGCGGTGAGAAGCCAATTCATATATACAGCATACCAACTCACTGTGTTAGGTCTATGCCACCCTCCATGAGTGGCGTAGTGGTGAACGACGGGCAGTCGAATTCTCTGCCAATACATTTCTTGATCCATATCATGGACACGTCGGCAGCTTCAACCACATTCAAGAGGAACGCAACCATACATTTCATGCAATAATGGCGGACATCTACTCGCGGGCAAGGTAAGTGTACGCTGGTACATGCCATTGAGTATTCTGACTAGTTAGCACAGTGGGGACATCAAGATCGATACACCGAATGTCTCTATTGTCAATCTCGACCTGGACGCACTCGAAGACTAAGTGGGTGTACTTGCTGGTTTCAACACCGACAACACATGTGTGTCTTACTGTGCGTCGTTTTTCTGTCTCATTAAGTACCTGATTCACTCATGGGAAACAGTCAACAGTAAGACTGATACCTTTGCGAACGTCCTAATTTCTCAATCTTTTACCTTAGTTCAATTTCCGGTACATACTTTCAAAAAAAATCAAAAATTAACAGACACTATAGTGGTAGCATAGGTAGAATCTGTCGCGTTACTTTGAATACCTATGCAATAATATCACACATTATTCCTAAAAGCTTTTCAATAATTGTCCGATAATTGGCTCATAATCATTCGACATTCAAGATGAATAATTGTCCGGAAATTGTCCGATAATTGAGATAAATGGAAGTACGTGGTCCAATAATTGAGATAAACAGAGGTAGATTACTATGGGGTAAGACAGGGATAATCTAGCGAGCGATAATGATAATTTGTGCTAGCGAGGCTCGCTAGCACTCGCTAGCACTCGCTAGCCCGGCGTTAGCTCTCGCTAGCGCGGGAGGTTTTTCCTGATGTCAATGCGGAGAGACCAGTGACCATCGCCTCGGGTGAAATGTACCCAGAATCGGGAATATCCCAAAGGCGAAGTTCGACAAGGTCACTGGCAGAGGAAAGTAGGTTTGGTATTGCCGGAAATGAGATGCCTTTGAAGTAAAGGACTTGTAGACGTGGGGCAGATCCGCCCAAGAACGAATCGGGAAGGACAAGCGCCGCGTTTCTGTTTGTCGTGCCAAGGCTGAGAAATGTTAGTTCCGGGAATGGCACCTTCATTGCCAGGGCGAATCCGCCCAAATCAGACTGTGGGATGTTCCAGAGATCGATTTGACGGACACGACCGGGATGCCCGAGTGCGGCAACGATGTTATCGGCACCCTTAGGCGGAGATCTGCCATCATAGTTCTTTATGATGATGGGCAATGCTGGCCAGATGTCCAGCATCTTCCCCGCAGGTGTCTTGTCCGTGCACAGAAGTTGCAGATTCAGGCGATGTGTCGACGCAAACACAACATTTCGCCATAGTCGGCAAACGTGCACCAGTGTAGGCCATCCATCAGAGATTTCATCCGTATAGACATTAAATATTTCCAGGAGGACATCGTCGGGGAGTACGCGTTCGAATCGCCCTTGCCCTTCGGTTGATTGGTCAGCAGTTCCCACAGATACGCGGCAAGGACACATACGTCGACGACGCCTGCCAATCACCAGTTTTCGAGATGGGCTACTTGTCGGAACCGATGACCCAGGGATGTTGGGAAGTAATGATGGGGCCACGCTGGGGGTAACTGCAGAGATTTGTTGACGGACGCGCTTATGCCTATGCGAGATCATGAGTTACTTCACCAATTGTGCTGGCAATTCCCCTTGACTTACAAGTGAGGGTCCATCACTGAACATTTGATAGAGGTGAGATGATGCAGTAGAGCTGTCCAGCACAGGGACTACCAATTTATAGGCGAACGACGAACACGCCCTTACACAGCCACGCACGTGGATGCAACGCCCTATCCAGTTTGCCCCATGTGTGAATCGCATGTATGGATTGTAGACACCTTCCTATCCTACAATTAATGCAAGAAATCCACATCATCCCCAAGAAACCTCTCATTTGTGAACGCAGCGGGCAAAAACTTACCGCCACAGCAATGGGACTTGATTTCTTAGAATATTAATGGGAAGCCACGAGCTGCACCGCCCCGGTTCCCTACGGAGATAATTACAGCGCCCTACCCGCATTTAGGGTAAGAGTACAACACGGAAAAGGGGATCGGTCTGATGGGGTTATAAAGGCTGTAACCCCTTTCCAGGAAGTAACGGAGACCCATCGGCCTGGACTCCAGGAAGCCACCCCGGAACATACCTGGAGTTCGGACAAAACGAGGACAGCGAGGAGACACTAGTAGTGCAGCTCGGGCAAGTAGTGCACGAGAGGTCGAAACGAGGAAATGACCGCACGAAATCTGCACGAGCATGTCGTGGCATGGGCACTGCGGTTTGATCGGTTTGACACGCAGCAATTGCGCCAGCAGGTAAGAGACCAAAGCCTTAGGTAAAGCAGCAAATCCTTAATGATATTCATCCTGTGACTACCGCCTACCATTTCGTGCAAACAGAAATGAGCGTTTGATGTTCCTCCCCCGAATGGACTACTGGCAACTTCGCCCATTGCGGCGTGGGCTAAAAGGAAGGCAAGGATGTCACGTAGTGAACACGAGGAAACAGCAAATGCAGAGCGGGCGGATGGGGTGGGGGGGATTCGGTGGTGCCAGAGACGGCGTTTCCTTCGCCAAGGTCACACGGAAAGCACCACGACATTTGTGGAGGGTGAGTACACCGTGGGATGCGGGAGGCAGTGATATGTGCAAATGTCGGCGTTACGAATACGACAGAGAAGGGGATATGGTTTCGCGTGCGTGAACAGAGACGGGTGGCTAAACGGACTTGTCGCCTACCGAGCTCGGGGGAAGGCGGGTGGAAGGGTGGCAAAGACGATTAAACGAAAGGGGGGAAGGTGGTAGGGGGTGGGAATCATGGGAGGAAGGAGGCGTCAACGGAGGCTGAGGGAGCCAACGATAGGCAGGACGTGGGCAGCAGGGTCGGCGAGTGGGAGTCCACGCGTCCTGTTTGTGGGAACGAATCAAAGCCTCTCAAACTTTTCAGCACGTACTTTCCCTCGCCTTTCCCCTCTGCCACTTCCCAAGACGATCTGCCCAATGTCCTCAGCCTGCGTGTGCACATTGCAACTCACATATTACGATGGTCTGCGCGGGAAAGGTGAGTTGCAATACCCCCATCGCACTTGCGGCGTATCGATGGCAAATGCCATGCGCACATGCGCAGGAGACGCGGAGTAAGAGAGATACGCCTTTCTTGTGGTGCATACTTTCCTTTACGTTGCAAACTTAGGAAAAGGCGCGGCGCCAGCACTGGACCACTTACTGATGTCGTTACGCATTGGTCCGTATGCTCCATTCATAACTATGGGGCATTCTTGGAGATACGGGCTTTTAAGATGGGGGTTAGACCTGTAGTTCCTGTATCTACACCTCCGTGTCCATTACAACGCGCTTGCCCGACTTGGTTGAAACCAAACCTCAACCAAGATGGTCTTTCCTCCTCACCAAAGGGTCGTCCTTCCTTTTGCGGTTTATTCTGTAGGGTTGAAAATGGGGAATGACTTTGGTGCGATGGCGGCTGTGCTAAAGATATTAGCGGTGTTGCCAGCATCAACACCCAGGAAAAGACCGCCTTGGCAGAGCGGCGCACGCCGACTTGCTTGGTCAGCAAGCCGAACCAGTTCGCGGCATGGCAACCAACTGCGATTTGCCTGCATGACCTCCTCCCAACCATCCAACGACTTTGAAGTGATCCTCAACAAATGGAAGTCTACTGGTTCATTCTCGTGTATCCACATGCGCGAAAGTTACGTCCCTCTTCACCCTTTACGGCACCATGACTCGAGGTTGTCTGTCGGTCCCTTGGTCAGTCCAGAACCAGAGGACGCTTTTTCCTGCGCCGGGTTTCGGCTTAGTAAAGAGCGTCCTCTGGTTCTTCCGCTCCAATCACCTCTGTTCCTCCTGATATGACCACCTTACGCGACTCTGTAGAGGCGACCATCACTTATTTTTATTTTTACTGTAGGGATCCCGATTCTCGATAAGAAAGCCCACCGTTCAAGGTGTCATCCCTGTCGGTCAGAACGCAGTCCTTCGGTAGGATAATCAACAAACACGTCGGGTGTCTGCCATTCCTTGAAAGAATACTCAGGTAAGCAAAAGATACTCAAGTCTTACGTGTGTGGCGTCGTGGCGGAGACGGGGACTTTAAACGACTGTCGGGGAGATCGGGCGAAACGCCTCTGGGCACGAGCCCGATGAGGGGAGGAGGCAGTATGGATGGACTTTTTCTTGCGTGCTGACGTGCTAAAGGACAGGCAGTGTGATTTTTGTCGTTCGAGGACGTGAATACGATGAGGTACTACTTCCTCGAAAGACCTCCGCACTCGATAACTATGCCCAACGGACGGCAACCATCGTTATCTGAAGAAGCTGAAGCCATAGCCCCAATAGTCACCATGGACCGTACCCGGTGGTGCCCGTTCTGCGACTGCTGTCTATCTTATCGCGAATAAAACTCTGGGGACGTCAGAGCCATGTTCGACACATATTTGCGTGTCCTAGCTATCCTCGCTGCCAAGGCTGCCATCTAGGGTAGCCAGCAACAGCGTGTACGATTCCATCAACTCTAATTGCGCCGCCTCGACGGAAGACAGACATAAGCGCTGAGTGGCAGGTGACATCAACGAGTGGTAAATTATGACCAGCGGGAGCTCCGCCGCCACTGAGCTTAAGAGTTGTTTGATTTGGGAGATGGGCATGTGGATCTCAGTCACCCGCAACAATTTTCCAACTCATAATTGGGGAGAGCACACTAAGGATTTGGGGTTTGAGAAATATTCTGTGGTGCTGGGTGTTACCTCCGCGTTTCGCAAGGTTACAAGAGAATCTTTTCGAGACAAAATTTCAGGACATTTCAAGGCACTCTTCATGTCGATCGACAACACAGACTCAGGGTGATTCCTTACAATTCCCAAGCGGCACTCCGCTCATCAAGCGCACACTGACATGACGCGCCGACCGGAGCGTGTAGCCATATCTGGTCAACACTGAATGCCTTGCCGAATCTCATAAGACATTGGTGGTACAAAAGGCAGTACTGTAACTGGTGTGCTACAGAGTCGAACGAGAGTGAATAAAAAAGAGAAGGGACGTAGAGGACATCAATAATAGTGGGAAAGAGAGCGGAGAGCGCTGTTCAACGATGACTTATCTTTGGCACATTTACTCCGACCCCCCCCCCTCTGGGTCCACATCTGGATTCACACCACGGGGTGACCGGAAAGCTGCCGCACGGTGAGAAACTGCGCAAGGGCTTCCTTGACAGGTCCCGACAGCGAGGTCTCCGGTAAGAAGATACTTTGAAGCGCGGGTAACACGTCCATTATCCTATCCTCAGTGAGCTCTTGCAAGGCAGGCACGACGCGCGGTGCAAATTCATCGGATAGGGATAAATGTTTCACGGTAGTAAACAGCTGCAGAAGTTCCAACCATTGGATGTTCTCAACATCCTCTTGCCAATCCGGTCCCACATACGGATTCTCGCAGATGTCGAGGCGCTCCAAATTAAAGAAGGAAAGGACGTGCGAGTCACAGAACTGCGTCAGAGAAGAAAGTTGCCAGTCTAATGCGTTGCATAGGATAATCAAGTTGAGCCCTGGGTGACCAGCTTTCGTGTGGGAAAGTTCGACAATGCCACGGCAAAATGTCATACGCGCTTGACTTTGTGACCTGAGCTTCTCTGCCCGGCTGATGAACGAGGAGAGCCGTGGAGTGTTGAATATAAGTTGATTGAAGAACGTTATACTAAGATTGCAGAGTAGGGGGGCATCAATGTGGCAGGTGAAGTCCTCCAAGTACTCGCTGACACCTTGGAAGTAAAAATCACTGAGAGCAGGGAGAACGGTGCGGATCGACCGAGGTGGACTTGGATGATCCGGGCGAGATCGAGGGGATTGGAACCAAATGAAAAGTTGTTCGAGCCTGGTCAATGCGGACAGACAAGTGACCATCGCCTCGGGTGAAATGTACCCAGAATGGGGAATATCGGAGAGGCGAAGATCGACAAGGTCACTGGCAGATGAAAGTAGTTTTGGTATTCCCGGAAATGGGATGCCACTGAAGCAAAGGTTGTGTAGACGTGGGGCAGATCCGCCCAAGAACGAAACGGGAAGGACAGGCACTGTGTTTGTTCGCGTCGTGCCAAGGACGAGAACGGTTAGTTCCGGGAATGGCTCTTTCATTACTGCGGCGAATTGGTTCAGATCGGATTTTGGGATGTTCCAGAGATCGATGCGACAGACACGATCGGGATGCCTGAGTGCGGTAACAATATTAATGTTATCGACACCGTCGTCTGGCCAAAATCCGCCACCACGGTCCTCTATGATGATGGGCAAAGCTGGCCAGATGCCCAGCATCTTCCTCACAGGTGTCTTGTACGTACACCGAAGTTGTAGATTCAGGCGATGTGTTGACGTAAACACGACACTTCGCCATCGTCGGCAAACGTGCACCAGTGTAGGCCATCCACGAGGGTTTTCATTCGTATAGACATTGAATATTTCTAGGAGGACATCGTCGGGGAGGATGCGATTTGGCCTTCAGTCAATTGGTTGGTTAGCAGTTCTCATACTCAGCAAAGGAAGGACGCACGTCGACCTCTGAAGGGTATAGGATGCCTTCCAATTCCCAGTTTTCGAGATGGGCTACTTGTCGGAACCGATGACCCAGAGATGTTGGGAAGTGATGATGGGGCTGCGCTGGAGGTAACTGCAGAGACTTGGTGGCGGACGCGCTTTCGAGCATGCCTATGCGAGACCGTGAGTTACGTCACCAATTGTGCTGGCAATTCTCCTTGACTTAGGCCCATCACTGAACATTCGATAGAGGTGAGGTGATGCAGTGGAGTTGTCCAGCATAAGGGACTACCAATTTATAGGCGAACGACGAATACACCCTTACACAGCCACGCACGTGGATGCAACGCCCTATCCAGTTTGCCCCATGTGTGAATCGCATGTATGGGTATGGGTTGTAGACACCTTCCGATCCTACGATTAATGCAAGAAATCCACATCGTCCCCAGGAAGCCTCTCATTTGTGAACGCAGCGGGCAAAAACTTACCGCCACAGCAATGGGACTTGATATTGTAGCATAATAATGGATTAATGGGAAGCCACGAGCTGCACCGCCTAAAGTCGCCTACGGAGATTGCAACAGCGCCCTAACCGCATTTAGAGGAGTACAACATGGAAATTCGGATCGGTCTGATGAAGTTATGAGGCTGTAACCCCTCCCCTTTCAAGGAAGTAACGGAGGCCCATCGGCCTGGACTCCAGGAAGCCACATGGGATTCGGACAGAACGAGGGCAGCGAGGAGACGCTAGTAGTGGGGTGGTAATCATGGGAGGAAGGAGGGAGACGTCAACGGACGAGGCGGAGGGAGCTAACTATAGGCAGGACGCAGGCAGGGTCGGCGAAATGGGACTGTTTGTGGAACTAAGACGATCACGATCTTGCCCAACGTCTCCAGCCTACATGTGAACACTGCAGCTCACGTATACGATGAGCTACACAGGAAAGGCGAGCAGTTGCCATACCCTCATCGCACCGCGTGTGCGGAGGGTCAATAGCCATTGCCATGCGCACACGCGCAGGAGGAAGGTCGAGGAAATTCGGCGCTGAAAATCTACGCCGCGTCGCCAGCACAGAATGAGACTGAGCACGACGCCGTTGAGCTGCGTTGTGTGTCGCGAAGTGGATCGGGTCCGCGAACAGCCCCATCCCGGCGAGCTTGTCTGAAGTGTGGGGCGAGAGTGAGCACAAACAGGCCCGCATTGCAGTAAGCGTCCACGAGGTGGGTCGGGGGTGGGAAGCTCAACGTGGATGTGGACGGGAAGATGGCGTCGCGGACATTCGAAGTGAGAGGAACGAGGACATTGTTGTTCTAGAGGAAAGAACCGGCACGATAGTCGAAAAGTAAGTCCCCGACACGTTCGTGGGACGGTCGTCTTGTGGACCGTGGTGACGATCTTTGACACGCCTTTCTTGTGGTGTATACTTTCGTTTGCGTTGCAAACTCAGAAAAAGGCGCGGCGCCAGTACTGGACCACTTACCGATTGAGGGTAGGCCTGTAGTACCTGTATCTATACCTCCGTGTCCATTACAACGTGCTTGCAGACTCGGTTGAAACCAATCTTGAACCGGCGAGATGGCTTTTCCTCCTACCCATCAAGAGGTGGTTCTTCCTTTTGCGACTTCTTGGGTGGGGTTAAAAATGCGAGTTAAATTTGGTGCGATGGTGGCCGTGCCGAAGAGGGGAGGTTGGATTACTTGGATAGCGAGTATGGATGACTCCGGGAGATCTGACACTATGTCATAATTCGTGGAGGGGACGGAATCTGTAGTGGTAGCTTCGCGGTTGCCAGAAGGTTCGAAGTAAAGGAGTGAATTAGCGGCGTTGATCAACACCAACAACAGAGAAGACCGCGAGACCGCGTGGCTGGGAGACGACTGGGAGACAGCACACGTCAACTTGCTTGGTCAGCAAGTCGAACCAGTTGCGATTTGCCTGCTTAGTAGTGTCTTGCACATCCTAGTCGTCCAACGACTTTGATCGTTAGTGTCGCTACATAGGACTGCTGCATATTTTCTGCGGAGATCGGGAAAGGGTATCCATGGCACCTCATTGTGATCGTTACCTACCAAGAGAAGAATGGATGCATCACAGTAATTGCTGACAGCCTGACGCCCTCCATACAGCCTGAGTATACCTCAACCGAAAGGCTCATCGCCTTCCTCCTTGCCGGCCGTTACAGGAGTAGCTTTATTTCAGACTGTTTTGGTTTTTCAGACAAACTTCCAGATAATCACAAACAGACGTCTGCTCCGCGGCGTGATGCCCTACAATTCCCAAGCGGCAGTCGGGTGCGAAGCCCACTGGCAATGAGGTTCGCCACATCAAATTCATCAAACACCAAACTCCCATGACTCAACTGACCCAAGCACGAGGTAGAATACAAGTCATGGTCATAACTGGTCAACACTGAATGTGCTGCCAATCTCATATTGAGTTCCACATTTCAGACTGGGTCGAAATGTACCATACAAGGAAACCGAATCACATCGGCTGTACAAAGAGCAGTACTGTAAGTATGTAACCTGTGTGCTACGGAGTCGAACGACAATCAAGAAGGACGATAAGCAGGGACGTAGAGAACATTAATATTACTGGGAAAGAAAGCAGAGAGCCCTGTTCGACGATGACTTATCTTCTGCATATTTACTCCTATCCTCGTGGGTTCACAGCCACGGGGTGACCGGAAAGCTGCCGCGCAGTAAGAAACTGCTCAAAGGCTTCCTTGACAGGTCCCGATAGCGAGGTCTCCGATAAGGAAATACTTTGTAGTGCGGGTAACACGTCCATTATCCTTTCCCCAGAGAGCTCCTGCAAGGCAGGCACGACGCGCGGTGTAAATTCCTCGGATAGGGATAAACCTTTCACTGCAGTAAATGGGTGTAAAAGTTCCAGCCATTGGATGTTCTCCACATCCTCTTGCCAATGTGGTCCTGAATTCGAATTCTCGCAGATTTCGAGGCGTTCCAAATTGAAGAGGGAAAGGAAGGGCAAGCCACAGAACTGCGTCAGAGAAGAAAGCTGCCAATCTGATGCCTCGCATAGGATCTGTAATTTGAGCCCTGGGCGACCAGCTTTTGTGTGGGAAAGTTCGACAATGCGACGGTAAAATGTAATACGCGCTTGGCTTTGTGACCTGAGCTTCTCTGTCCGACTGATGAACGAGGAGAGTCGTGGAGTGATGAATATGAGTTGATTGAAGAATGCTATATTGAGGTTGCAGAGTAAGGGGGCATCGATGCGGGAAGTGAGGTCCTCCAAGTACTCGCTGACACCTCGGAAGTCAAAAAAGGTGAGAGCAGGGAGAACAGTGCGGATCGACCGAGGTGGACTTGGCTGATCAGGGCGAGATCGTGGGGATTGGAACCAAATGAAAATAAGTTCGAGCCTGGTCAATTCGGACAGACCAGTGACCATCACCTCGGGTGAAATGTACCCAGAATGCGGGATATCGAAAAGACGAAGTTCGACAAGGTCACTGGCAGATGAAAGTAGTTTCGGTATCGCCGGAAATGAGATACTATCGAAGTAAAGGTATTGTAGCCGTGGGGCAGATCCGCCCAAGAACGAATCGGGAAGGTCAAGGTGGTCAAGCGCCGTCGTCGTGGAAAGGTGGAGATATGTCAGTTCCGGGAACGGCTCCTTCATTGCCGCCGCGAATCGGTCCAAAATCGATTGTGGGGTGTCCCAGAATTGAAT
This sequence comes from Russula brevipes, assembly GCA_022496215.1. NCBI lineage: Eukaryota > Fungi > Basidiomycota > Agaricomycetes > Russulales > Russulaceae > Russula > Russula brevipes. Next base: position 137,275 of record WTXF01000053.1, on the reverse strand, counting down.
GCGACAGACACGATCGCGTTGTGCAAGTGCGGAAACTATGTTATCGGCACCCTTAGCTTGCGAATATGGGCCTCCAGTGTCCTCTATGGTGATGGGCAATAAGGCTGGCCAGATGTCCAGCAACTTCCTTACAGGTGTCGCGTATGTGCACCAAAGTCGCAGATTCAGGCGACGTATCGATGAAAACGCAACACCTCGCCATCGTCGGCAAACGTGCACCAGTGTAGGCCATTCACGAGGGTTTTCATTCGTATAGACATTGAATATTTCTAGGAGGACATCGTCGGGGAGTACGTCTTGCCCTTCAGTTGATTGGTCAGCAGTTCTCACACATACGCCGCAAAACGACATACGTCGACGTCGACGACCCCTAAGATGTACAGAGTGCCTTTCAATCGCCAGTTTTCGAGATGGGCCACTTATCGGAATTGGGGATCCAGGGATGTTGGGGGTAATGACGGGGATACGCTAGAGGTCACTGCAGAGACTTGATGGCGGGCGTGCTTTCGAGCATGCCTATGTGAGAACTGTGAGTTACTTCTGCAATTTTGCTGGAAATTTCCCTTGACTTACAAGTGAGGGCCCATCACTGAACATTCGATAGAGGTGGGGTGATGCAGTAGAGCTGTCCAGCACAGGGACTACCACTTTATAGGCAAACGACGAATATGCCCTTACACAGCCACGCACGTGGATGCAACGCCCTATCCAGTTTGCCCCATGTGTGAATCGCATGTATGGATTGTAGACACCTTCCCGTCCTACGACTAATGCAAGAAATCCACATCGTCCGCAGGAAACCTCTCATTCGTGAACGCAGCGGGCGAAAAATTACCGCCACAGCAATGGGACTTGATTTCTTAGAATATTAATGGGAAGCCACGAGCTGCACCGCCCCGGTTCCCTACGGAGATAATAACAGCGCCCTATCCGCATTTAGATAGGAGTACAACACGGAAAAGGGGATCCGTCTGATGGAGTTATAAAGGCTGTAACCCTTTTTCAGGAAGTAACGGAGACCCATCGGCCTGGACTCCAGGAAGCCACACCCACACCCGGAACATACCTGGAGTTCGGACAGAACGAGGACAGCGAGGAGACACTAGTAGTGCAGCTCGGGCAAGTAGTGCACGAGAGGTGGAAACGAAGAAATGACCGCACGAAATCTGCACGAACATGTGGTGGCAATGGTCGCATGGGCACTGCGGTTCGATCGCTTTGACACGCAGCAATTGCGCCAGCAGGTAGGAGGCCAAAACCTTAGGTAAAGCAGCAAATCCTCAATAATATTCATCCAGAACCACCGCCTACCAATGCGTGCAAACAGAAATGAGTGTTTGATGTTCCTCCCTCGAATGACTACTGGCAACTTCGCCCATTGCCGCGTGGGCTAAAGGAAGGCAAGGATGTCACGTGGTGAACACGAGGAAACAGTAATGCAGAGCGGGCGGACGGGGTGAGGCATTCGGCGGTGCTGGAGAGACGGCGTTTCCTTCGCCAAGGTCACAGGCCGAAAGGACCACGACATTTGTGGAAGGTGAGTACACCGCACGATGCGCGAGGCAGTGAGATGTGCAAATGTCGGCATTACGAATACCTTGCGGTGACAGAGAAGGGGATATGGTTTCGCGCGCGTGAACAGAGACCGGTGGCTAAACGGACATGCCGGCTACCGAGCTCGGGGGAAGGCGGTTGGAAGAGTGGCAAAGACGATCAAACGAAAGGGAGGAAGGTGGGAGGGGGCAGGAATCATGGAAGGAAGGAGAGAGGAGGCGCCAAACGGAGGAGGCTGAGGGAGCCAACGATAGGCAGGACGTGGGCAGCAGGGTCGGCGAGTGGGAGTCCACGCGTCCTGTTTGTGGGAACGAATCAAAGCCTCTCAAACTTTTCAGCACGTACTTTCCCTCGCCTTTCCCCTCTGTCACTTCGTCAGCAGACCAAGACGATCTGCCCAATGTCCCAGCCTGCGTGTGCACATTGCAGCTCACATATACGATGGTCTGCGGAAAGGTGAGTTGCCATACCTCCATCGCACTTGCGGCGTATCGATAGCAAGTGCCATGCGCACATGCGCAGGAGTCGCGAAGTAAGAGAGATACGCCTTTCTTGTGATACATACTTTCCTTTACGTTGCAAACTTAGGAAAAGGCGCGGCGCCAGCACTGGACCACTTACCGATGTCGTCGCGCATTGGTCCGTATGCTCCATTCATAACTGGAACGACGATCGGGCATTCAGAATGCGGGCTTTTAGGATGGGGCTGAACCTGTAGTTCCTGTATCTATACCTCCGTGTCCAATACAACGCGCTTGCAGACTTGGCTGAAACCAATCCTCAACCACGATGGCCTTTGCTCCTCACCAAGGGGTCGTCCTTCCTTTTGCAGTTTCTAGGGAAGGGTTGAAAATGGGGAATAGCTTTGGTGCGATGGCGGCTGTGCTAAAGATATTAGCGGTGTTGCCAGCATCACTTTGGTAGAACGGCGCACGCCAACTTGCTTGGTCAGCAAGCCGAACCAGTTCGCGATCCGGCCATGGCAACCAACTGCGATTTGCCTGCATGACCTCCCAACCATCCAATGACTTTTAAGTGATCCTCACAAATGGAAGTCTACTGGTTCACTTTCGTGTATGTGTCTCGTGTATGCACATGCACGAAAAGTTACGTCCCTCTTCACCCTTTACGGCACCATGACTCGAGGTTGTCTATCGGTCCAGAACCAGAGAACGCTTTTTCCTGCGCCGGGTTTCGGCTTAGTAAAGAGCGTCCTCTGGTTCTTCCGCTCCAATAACCTTCTTTTCCTCCTGATATCACCACCTTACGCGACTCTGTAGAGGCGACCATGACTTATTTTTATTTTTTACTGTAGGGATCCCGGATCTCGATAAGAAAGCCCACCGTTCAAGGTGTCATCCCTGTCGGTCAGAACGCAGTCCTTCGGTAGGATAATCAACAAACACGTCGGGTGACTGCGATTCCTCAAAAGAATACTCCAGGTGAGCAAAAGATACTCAAGTCTTATGTGTGTGGCGTCGTGGCGGAGACGGGGACTTTAAAGGACTGTCGGGGAGATCGGGCGAAACGCTCCTGGGCACGAGCTTGATGAGGGAAGGCAGCATGGATGGACTTTGTCCTGCGTGCTGACGTGCTAAAGGACAGGCGGTGTGAGTTTTGTCGTTGAGAACGTGAATACGATGAGATACTACTTCCTCCAAAGACCTGCGCACTTGATAGCTGTGCCCAACGGATGGCAACCATCGCTCTCTGAAGAAGCTGAAGCCGCAGCCCCAACAGTAGCCATGGACCGTACTTGGTGGCGCTCGTTCTGCGACTGCTGTCTATCTTATCGCGAATCAAACTCTGGGGACGTCAGAGCCTATGTTCGACACATATTTGCGTGTGCTACCTATCCTCGCTGCCAAGGCTGCCACCCAGGGTAGCCAGCAACAGCGTGTACGATTAAATCAACTCCAATTGCGCCGCCCTCAACGGCAGGCAGGCATAAGCGCTGAGTGGCAGGTGACATCAACGAGTGGTAAATTATGACCAGCGGGAGCTCCGCCGCCACTGAGCTGAAGCATCGTTTTGATTTGGGAGATGGGAATGTGGATCTCAGCCACCGCAACGATTTGCCAACTCAAAATTGGGGAGAGCACACCAAGGATTTGGGGTATGAGCGGTATTCCGTGGGTGCTGTGGTACCTCCGCGTTTCGCAAGGTTACAGGAGAATGTTTTCGAGACAAATTTTCAGGCCATTTCAAGGCACTCTTCGTGTCGATCGATAACACAGACTCAGGGTGATTCCTTACAATTCCCAAGCGGCACTCCGCTCATCAAGCGCACACTGACATGACGCGCCGACCTGAGCGTGCAGCCATATCCGGTTAACACTGAATGCCTTGCCGAATCTCATACGACATTGGTGGTACAAAGGGCAGTACCGTAACTGGTGTGCTACAGAGTCGAACGAGAGTAAAAAAAAAGAGAAAGGACGTAGAGGACATCAATAATAGTGGGAAAGAAAGCAGAGAGCGCTGTTCAACGATGACTTATCTTCGGCACATTTAGTCCGATTCCTCTCCCTCTGGGTCCACATCTGGATTCACAGCCACGGGGTGACCGGAAAGCTGCCGCACAGTGAGAAACTGCGCAAGGGCTTCCTTGACAGGCCCCGATAGCGAGGTCTCCGGTAAGAAGATACTTTGTAGCGCGGGTAACACGTCCATTATTCTTTCCCCAGAAAGCTCTTGCAAGGCACGCACGACGAGCGGTGCAAATTCATCGGATAGGGATAAACGTTTCACGGTAGTAAACAGCTGCAGAAGTTCCAACCATTGGATGTTCTCAACATCCTCTTGCCAATCCGGTCGCACATGCGGATTCTCGCAGATGTCGAGGCGCTCCAAATTAAAGAAGGAAAGGACGGGCGAGTCGCAGAACTGCGTCAGAGAAGAAAGTTGCCAATCTAATGCGTTGCATAGGATCATCAAGTTGAGCCCTGGGTGACCAGCTTTCGTGTGGGAAAGTTCGACAATGCCACGGCAAAATGTCATACGCGCTCGACTTTGTGACCTGAGCTTCTCTACCCGACCGATGAACGAGGAGAGCCGGGGAGTGTTGAATATAAGTTGATTGAAGAATGTTATACTAAGATTGCAGAGTAGGGGGGCATCAATGTGGCAGGTGAAGTCCTCCAAGTACTCGCTGACACCTTGGAAGTAAAAATCACTGAGAGCAGGGAGAACGGTGCGGATCGACCGAGGTGGACTTGGTCGATCCGGGCGAGATCGAGGGGATCGGAATGTAATGGAAAGACGTTCGAGCCTGGTCAATGCGGACAGACCGGTGACCATCGCCTCGGGTGAAATGTATCCAGAATGGGGAATGTCGAAGAGGCGAAGATCGACAAGGTCACCAGATGAAAGCAGTTTTGGTATTCCCGGAAATGGGATGCCACTGAAGCAAAGGCTTTGTAGACGTGGGGCAGATCCGCCTAAGAACGAATCGGGAAGGACAGGCACCGTGTTTGTTCCCATCGCGCCCAGGATGAGAACGGTTAGTTCCGGGAATGGCTCTTTCATTTCCGCGGCGAATTGGTTCAGATCGGATTTTGGGACGTTCCAGAGATCGATGCGACAGACACGATCGGGATGCCCGAGTGCGGTAACAATGTTACCGACACCGTCGCCCTGCCAAAATCCGCCACCACGGTCCTGTATGATGATGGGCAACGCCGGCCAGATGTCCAGCATCTTCCTCACAGGGGTCTTGTACGTGCACCGAAGTTGTAGATTCAGGCGATGTGTTGACGCAAATACGACACTTCGCCATCGTCTGCAAACGTGCACCAGTGTAGGCCATCCATGAGGGTTTTCATTCGTATAGACATTGAATATTTCTAGGAGGACATCGTCGGGGAGGATGTCGATTTGGCCTTCAGTCAATTGGTTGGTTAGCAGTTCTCATACTCGGCAAAGGAAGGACATACGTCGACCCCTGAAGAGTATAGAATGCCTTCCAATTACCAGTTTTCGAGATGGGTTACTTGTCGGAACCGATGACCCAGAGATGTTGGGAAGTAATGATGGGGCTACGCTGGAGGTAACTGCAGAGACTTGATGATGGACGCGTTTTCGAGCATGCCTACGCGAGACCGTGAGTTACTTCACCAATTGTGCTGGCAATTCCCTTTGGCTTACAAGTGAGGGCCCATCACTGAACATCCGATGAAGGTGAGGTGATGGAGTGGAGTCAAGAGTGGAGTTGTCCAGCATAGGGACTACCAATTTATAGGCGAACGACGTATACACCCTTACACAGCCACGCACGTGGATGCAACGCCCTATCCAGTTTGCCCCGTGTGTGAATGGCATGTATGGATTGTAGACACCTTCCCATCCTACAAGAAATCCACATCGTCCCCAAGAAACCTCTCATTGGAAGCCACGAGCTGCACCGCCTACAATCGCCTACGGAGATTGCAACAGCGCCCTAACCGCATTTAGATAGGAGTACAACATGGAAATTCGGATCGGTCTGATGGAGTTATAAGGCTGTAAACCCCTTTCCAGGAAGTAACGGAGGCCCATCGGCCTGGACTCCAGGGAGCCACATGGGATTCGGACAGAACGAGGGCAGCGAGGAGACGCTAGTAGTGGGGTGGTAATCATGGGAGGAAGGAGGGAGACGTCAACGGACGAGGCGGAGGGAGCCAACTATGGGCAGGACGCAGGCAGGGTCGGCGAAAATGAGACTGTTTGTGGAACCAAGATGATCACGATCTGCTCAACGTTCCCCAGCCTGCATGTGGTTACATTGCAGCTCACGTATACGATGAGCTGCTACACAGGAAAGGCGAGCAGTTGCCATACCCCCATCGCACCCCGTGTGCGGCGGATCGATAACAAGTGCCATGCGCCCACGCGCAGGAGGAAGGTCAAGGAGGAAATTCGCCGGCCGCGCTGAAGATCTACGCCGTGTCGCCAGCACAGAGTGAGATTGAGCACGAAGCCGTTGAGCTGCGTTGTGCGTCGCGAAGTGGATCGGGTCCCCGAAGAGCCCGATCCCGGCGAGCTTGTCTGAAGTGTGGGGCGAGGGTGAGCCCAAACAGGCCCGCGCTGCAGTGAGCGCCCACGAGGTGGGTCGGGGATGGGGAGCCCAACGCGGATGTGGACGGGAAGATGGCGTCGCGGACATTCGAAGTGAGAGGAACGAGAGCATTGTTGTTGTTCTAGAGGAAAGAACCGGGACAATACTCGAAATGTAAGTCCCCGACAGATTCATGGACGGTCGTCTTGTGGTCCGTGATGATGACCTTTGGCAGCAAGCTCGGTAGTGGGAGTAGAAGTTGCCCCCTGGAATCTCGAGGGAGTCGCGGAGTAAAAGAGACGCTGTTCTTGTCGTGTATACTTTCTTTTGCGTTGCAAACTCAGAAAAAGGCGCGGCGCCAGTACTGGACCACTTACCGATTGAGGCTAGGCCTGTAGTACCTGTATGTATACCTCCGTGTCCATTACAACGTGCTTGCGGACTCGGTTGAAACCAATCTTGAACCGGCGAGATGGCTTTTCCTCCTACCCATCAAGAGGTGGTTCTTCCTTTTGCGACTTCTTGGGTGGGGTTAAAATTGCGAATTAAATTTGGTGCGATGGTGGCCGTGCCGAAGAGGGGAAGGGGTCGTCGGTTGGATGGCGAGTATGGATGACTCCGGGAGATCTGACACTATGTGGAGGGGACAGCATGGAATCTGTAGTGTTGGCTTCGCGGTTGCCAGAAGGTTCGACGTAAAGGAGTGAATTAGCGGCGTTGATCAACACCAACATCACCAACATCAGAGAAGACCGCGTGGCCGTTGGGAGACGACTGGAAGACAGCGCGCGTCAACTTGCTTGGTCAGCAAGTCGAACCAGTTCACGTGACTTCTAGCGTCTTGTACATCCTACTGTAGTCGTCCAACAACTTTAATCGTTAGCGTCACTACATAGGACTGCTGCATATTTTCTGCGGAGATCGGGAAAGGGTATCCATGGCACCTCATTGTGATCGTTACCTACCAAGAGAAGAATGGATGCATCACAGTATTTGCTGACAGTCTAAGCCTGACGCCCTCCATACTAGTATATCTCAACCGAAAGGCTGATTGCCTTCCTCCTTGCCGGCCGTTACAGGAGTAGCTTTGTTTCAGACTGTTTTGTTTTTTCAGACAAACGTTTAGATGATCAATATGGATCGATAACACAAACGGACGTCTGCTCCGCCGCATGGTGCCCTACGATTCCCAAGCGGCAGTCGGGTGCGAGGTTCGCCACATCAAACACCAAGTTCCCATGACTCAACTGGCTCAAGCATGAGGTAGAATACAAGTCATGGTCATAATTGGTCAACACTGAATGCGCTGCCAATTTCATATTGAGTTCCACATTTCATACTGGATCGAAATGTACCATACAAGGAAACCGAATCACATCGGCTGTACAAAGAGCAGTACTGTAAGTCTGTAACGTGTGTGCTACGGAGTCGAACGACAATAAAGAAGGACGATAAGCAGGGACGTAGAGAACATCAATATTACTGGGAAAGAAAGTAGAGAGCACTGTTCAACGATGACTTATCTTCTGCATATTTACTCCTGTCCCTCTGGATTCACAGCCACAGGGTGACCGGAAAGCTGCCGCGCAGTGAGAAACTGCTCAAAGGCTTCCTTGACAGGTCCCGATAGCGAAGTCTCCGATAAGGAAATACTTCGTAGTGCGGGTAACACGTCCATTATCCTTTCCCCAGAGAGCTCTTGCAAGGCAGGCACGACGCGTGGTGTAAATTCCTTGGATAGGGATAAACCTTTCACTGCAGTAAATGTAAGTAAAAGTTCCAGCCATTGGATGTTATCCACATCCTCTTGCCACTGTGGTCCTGAATACGAATTCTCGCAGATTTCGAGGCGTTCCAAATTGGAGAGGGAAAGGAAGGGCGAACGACAGAACTGCGTCAGAGAAGAAAGCTGCCAATCTGATGCCCCGCATAGGATCGTCAAGTTGAGCCTTGGGCCACCAGCTTTCGTGTGGGAAAGTTGGACAATGTCATAGCAAAATGTCATACACGCTTGACTTTGTGACCTGAGCTTCTCTGCCCGACTGATGAACGAGGAAAGCCGTGGAGTGTTGAATATAAGTTGATTGAAGAATGCTAATGTAGAGATTGCAGAGTAGGGGGGCATCGATGCGGGAAGTGAGGTCCTCCAAGTACTCGCTGACACCTCGAAACCAAAAAAAAGGTGAGAGCAGGGAGAACGGTGCGGATCGACCGAGGTGGACTTGGATGATCCGGGCAGAGATCGAGGGGATTGGAATCCGATGGAAAGACGTTCGAGCCTGGCCAATGGGGAGAGACAAGTGACCATCGCCTCGGGTGAAATGTATCCACCCTCTACGATATTCCCCATTCTGGCAGAATGGGGTATATCGTAGAGGGTAAGATCGACAAGGTCACTGGCAGATGAAAGTAGTTTTGGTATGGCCGGAAATGAGATGCCATTGAAGGAAAGGGTTTGTAGCCGTGGGGCAGATCCGCCCAAGAACGAATCGGGAAGGTCAAGCACCGTCTTCGTGGAAAGGAGGAGAAATGTCAGTTCCGGGAACGGCTCCTTCATTGCCGCGGCCAATCGGTCTGAACTCGATTTTGGGATGTTCCAGAGTTCGATGCGACAGACACGATCGCGATGTCCAAGTGCGGCAACGACGTTATCGGCAGCCTTAGCTCGCGAAAATCGGCCTCTAGTGACCTCTATGGTGATGGGCAATAATGCTGGCCAGATGTCCAGCATCTTCCTTACGGGTGTCGCGGATGTGCACCGAAGTCGCAGATTCAGGCGACGTATCGATGCAAACGCAACACCTCGCCATCGTCGGCAAACGTGCACCAGTGTAGGCCATCCACAAGGGTCTTCATCCGTACAGACATCGAATATATCCAGGAGGACATCATCGGGGAGTACGTCGATTGTCCCTTGCCCCCTTCAGTTGATTGGTCAGCAGTTCTCACGCTTACGCCGCAAAGGACATACGACGGTGACGACCCCTGAGATGTACAGAGTGCCAGTGCCTTCCAATCGCCAGTTGTCGAGATGGGCCACTTATCAGAACTGGGGATCCAGGGATGTTGGGAAGTGATGATGGGGATACGCCGGAGGTCACTACAGAGACTTGATGGCGGACGCGCTTTAGAGCATGCCTATGTGTGACTGTGAGTTACTTCTGCAATCTTGCTGGAAATTTCCCTAGACTTACATCACTGTACATTCGATAGAGGTGACCACTTTATAGGCGAATGACGAATAATATGCCCTTACACAGCCACGCACGTGGATGCAACGCCCTATCCCATGTGTGAATCGCATGTATGGGTTGTAGACGCCTTCCCATCCTACGATTAATGCAAGAAATCCACATCGTCCGCAGGAAACCTCTCATTTGTGAACGCAGCGGGCGAAAAATTACTGCCACAGCAATGGGACTTGATTTCTTAGAATATTAATGGGAAGCCACGTATTAATGGGAAGCCACGCCCCGCGGCCCCCGGTTCCCTACGGAGATAATAACAGCGCCTTACCCGCATTTAGATAGGAGTACAACACGGAAAAGGGGATCGGTCTGATGGAGTGAACGAGGACAGCGAGGAGACACTAGTAGTGCAGCTCGGGCAGGTGGTGCAAGAGAGGTGGAAACGAAGAAATGACCGCACGAAATCTGCACGAACATGTGGTGGCAATGGTGGCATGGGCACTGCGGTTCGATCGGTTTGACACGCAGCAATTGCGCCAGCAGGTAAGAGACCAAAGCCTTAGGTAAAGCAGCAAATCCTCAATAATACTCATCCAGAACTACCGCCTACCATTTCGTGCAAACAGAAATGAGCGTTTGATGTTCCTCCCTCGAATGGACTACTGGCAACTTCGCCCGTTGCGGCGTGGGCTAAAAGGAAAGCAAGGATGTCACATGGTGAACACGAGGAAACAGCAATGCAGAGCGGGCGGACGGGGTGAGGCATTCGGCGGTGCCGGAGAGACGGCATTTCCTTCGCCAAGGTCACAGGCCGAAAGGACCACGACATTTGTGGAAGGTGAGTACACCGCGCGATGCGCGAGGCAGTGAGATGTGCAAATGTCGGCGTTACGAATACCTTGGGGTGACGGAGAAGGGGATATGGTTTCGCGTGCGTGATCAGAGACCGGTGGCTAGATGGACATGTCGCCTACCGAGCTCGGGGGAAGGCGGTTGGAAGGGTGGCAAAGACGATCAAACGAAAGGGAGGAAGGTGGGAGGGGGTGGGAATCATGGGAGGAAGGAGGAGGCGTCAACGGAGGCTGACGGAGCCAACGATAGGCAGGACGTGAGCAGCAGGGTCGGCGAGTGGGAGTCCACGCGTGCTGTTTGTGGGAACGAATCAAAGCCTCTCAAACTTTTCAGCACGTACTTTCCCTCGCCTTTCCCCTCTGTCACTTCGTCAGCAGACCAAGACGATCTGCCCAATGTCCCCAGCCTGCGTGTGCACATTGCAGCTCACATATACGATGGTCTGCGCGGGAAAGGTGAGTGGCCATACCCCCATTGCAATTGCGGCGGATCGATAACAAGTGCCATGCGCACACGTGCAGAAGTCGCGGAGTAAGAGAGATACGCCTTTCTTGTGGTGCATACTTTCCTTTACGTTGCAAAGTTAGGAAAAGGCGCGGCGCCAGCACTGGACCACTTACCGATGTCGTCGCGAATTGGTCCGTATGCTCCATTCATAACTGGAATGACGATGGGGCATTCTTGGAGATACGGGCTATTAAGATGGGGGCTAAACCTGCGATGGCCTTCCCTCCTCACCAAGGGGTCGTCCTTCCTTGTGCGGTTTCTTGGGTAGGGTTGAAAATAGGGAGTAAATTTGGTGCGATGGCGGCCGTGCTAAAGAGGGGAAGGGATCGTCGGTTGGATGGCAGATATCGATGCCTCTGGTAGATCATAACTTTCGTGGGGGACAGCACGGAATCTGGAGTGGTACAGTAGCCGGAATGAAGGAGTATTAGCGGTGTTGCCAGGCCCGGGGGAGAAAAGACCGCCTTGGCCTTGGCAGACGCCAGCTTGCTTGGTCAACAAGCTGAACGCGCTGAACCCCGGCGACACGTGCTTCTACAACCTGCGATTTGCCTGCCAACCATCCAATGACTTTTATTGTGAGTGTCACTACATAGGACTGCTGTAGGTTTTCTGCGGAGACCGGGTAAGGGCCACACATTCCATTCACAAAGGTGCGTGCCGCTGACGTCGCTTCTGAAGTGGAACAAGTGCATCCATCCACATGTCAACTCATCCACATGTCAACTGTTTGCGATGAGGGCGAATGTATTGGCAACATTTTCGGCCAAGTCGGCAGTTCGTGATCCTCTATCTCAACTACTTCCCTTACGTTACGAAACGTCAGGCATGCTCATAGAGAACGGGCTCCCAGGTTGTCTTTTACAGCGGTTTTATTATAGACTCTTCAACCAACACTACATTACACTGGGTACTGACTATTATGTTGCGTCCTCGGCGCACCAACAAGCTGATTTCCGTTTTTTGATGCCAGTGATCCTCAACAAATGGACCTCTTCACCCTTTATGGCACCCATGACTCGAGGTTGTCTGTCGGTCCAGAACCAGAGGACGCTTTTTCCTGCGCCGGGTTTCGGCTTAGTAAAGAGCGTTCTCTGGTTCTTCCGCTCCAATCGTTTCTTTTCCTCCTGATATCACCACCTTACGCGCGACTCTGTAGAGGCGATCAAGACTTTATTTTATTTTTACTGTAGGGATCCCGGATCTCGAGAAGAAAGCCCACCGTTCAAGGTGTCATCCCTGTCGGTCAGAACGTAGTCCTTCGGTAGGATAATCAACAATCACGTCGGGTGTCTGCGATTCCTTGAAAGAATACTCCAGGTGAGCAAAAGATACTCAAGTCTTACGTGTGTGGCGTTGTGGCGGAGACGGGGACTTTAAAGGACTGTCGGGGAGATCGGGCGAAACGCCTCTGGGCACGACCTTGATAGGGGAAGGCAGTATGGATGGACTTTGTCCTGCGTGCTAATACACTGGAGGAGGTGTGCGTTTTGTTGTTTGAGAGCGTGAATGTACTCATGCGATGACTCAAAATAGGCTATTTATGAACAATTCCGCTGCTGATGCCCACTCCCCTGGGACGCCTTTCCCATCTACTTCCTCGAAAGTCTTGCGCACTCGATAACTAAGTTATACGCAATGGACGGCTGTCATCGTTCTCTGAAGAAGCTGAAGCCACAGCCCCAGCAGTCATCACAGACCGCTGTGCCGTACTTGGTAGTGCTCGTTCTGGGACTGCCGTCTATCTCATCCCGAATTAGCCTCGCCCACACACGCTCTCCCACGCTCGTATGCACCTCCCCGTCAATCTACCAGTCACAACCGCCCCAGAAAAACTGGGGCCGTCAGAGCCTATGTCAGACACATATTTCTGCGTACCGGCTATCCTCACTGCCAAGGCTGCCATTCAGGGTGGCCAGCAACAGCGTGTACGGCACGTCGACTCGATTGGGGCGCCCACCCGACGGTAGGTGTAAGCGCTGACCGGTGACCCCGCTGACCGGCGGATGACACCAACAAATATAAAGTTATGACCAGCGAAAGCCTCGCCACCACTGAGCCGAATCATTGCATGATTTGGGAGATGGGAATGTGAATCTCAGTGCCAACTTATAATTGGGGAGAACACACTAGTACCAAGTATTTGGGGTATGAGCGGTGTTCTGTGGTGCTGGAAGACCGGATGGAAGAGTGCCGTGTGTCATATCCGCACTTGCACAGCCACGAGAGTACGTTTTCGTGTTTTCAAGGCAAACTTTCAGGTCGTGTCAAGGTATCTTCGTGTCGATCACCCTAACGTCTACTCCGCAGAGTGATGCCTTTGCAATTCCCAAGCAGCACTTGGCTCGAGGCCCAACGAGGTTTGCCATATACATCAGACATCAAACGCACATGACGCACAGGCTTGAGTATGAGGCAGAAGGCAAATCACGGTCATATCTGGTCAACACTGAATGCCTTACTCATTTTCAACACCAAACATCATCGCATTGCATAGAATTGAGTGCCATACTTCATACTGGGTCGAAATACACCATACAATCGCATTGGCGGTGCAAAAAACAGCACTGTGACCTGTGTGCTGTGGAGTCAAATGAGAGTAAAGAAGGACGAGAAGCAGGGACGTGGAGGACATCAATATCAATGCGAAAGAAAGCAGAGAGTACTGTTCAACAATGACTTATCTTCGGCACATTTACTCCTCTCCCTCTGGATTCACAGCCACGGGGTGACCGGAAAGCTGCCGCGCAGTGAGAAACTGTGCGAGGGCCTTCTTGACAGGTCCCGATAATGAGGTCTCCGATAAGGAGATACTTTGCAGCGCGGGTAACACGTCCATTATACTTTCCCCAGAGAGCTCTTGCAAAGCAGGCACAACGCGCGGTGCAAATTCCTTGGATAGGGATAAGCGCTTCACGGTGGTAAATAGCCGCAGAAGTTCCAGCCATTGGATGTTCTCCACATCCTCTTGCCAATCTGGTCGTAAATACCAATCCTCGCAGATTTCGAGGCGTTCCAAATTGAAGAAGGAAAGGAAGGGCGAGTCACAGACCTGTGTCAGAGAAGAAAGTTGCCAATCTGATGCTTCGCATAGGATTGCCAAGTTGAGCCTTGGGCGACCAGCCGTCGTTCCGGAGAGATTGACAAAACCGTTGTCAAATGTCAACCGTGCTTGACTTTGTGACCTGAGCTTCTCTGCCCGACCGATGAACGAGGAGAGCCGTGGAGTGTGGAATAGAAGTTGATTGAAGAATGCTATGTAGAGATCGCAGAGTAGGGGAGCATCGATGCGGGAAGTGAGGTCCTCCAAGTACTCGCTGACACCTCGGAACTGAAAAAACTTGAGAGCAGGGAGAACGGTGCGGATCGACCGAGGTGGACTAGGTTGATCCGGGAAAGATCGAGGGGACTGGAATCCGATCCGGAGCGCTTCGAGCTTGGTTAATGCGGAGAGACCAGCGACCATCACCTCGGGTGAAATGTACCCAGAATGGGGAACATTGTAGAGGCGAAGTTCGACAAGGTCACTGGCGGACGACAATAGGTTTGGTATTGCCGGAAATGAGATCCCATTTAACCGAAGGGTTTGTAGACGTGGGGAAGATCCGCCCAAGAACGAATCGGGAAGCAGAAGCCCCGTGTTTCTTCTCATCGTGCGAAGGCTGAGAACTGTGAGTTCCGGAAATGGCTCCTTCATTGCCGCGACGAATTGGTTCAAATACGATTTTTCGGTGTTCCAGATTTCGATGTGACAGACACGATCGGGATGCCCGAGTGCGGCAACAATGTCATCAGCTCCCCCTACTCCCCAAATTCCATCACTATGGTCCTCTATGATGATGGGCAACGCTGGCCAGATGTCCAGCATCTTCCTTACAGGTGTCTTGTACGTGCACCGAAGTTGCAGATTCAGGCGATGTGTCGACGCAAACACAACACTTCGCCATCGTCTGCAAACGTGCACCAATGTATGCCATCGGTGTATGTCTGCATTCACGGTATTGATTTCGAATATTTCCAGGAGGACATCGTCGGGGAGTATGTCGATTGTCACTTGGCCTTCAGCAGTCGCCGTCGTTTGGTCAGCGGTTCTCACAGATACTCCGCAAAGGACATACGAGTGATACGACCCCTGAGATGTACAGTATGCCTTGCAATCCCCAGTTTTCGAGATTGGCTACTCGTACGAACTGAAGACCCAGGGATGGGAAGTAATGATGGGGCTACGCTGGAGGTAAATGCAGACACCTACGGACGCACTTTCGAGACCTGAGACTTTGAATACTTTGGCAGCCTTGCTGGCAGTGAGATCGTGAGAGCCCATCACCAAGCATTCGTCTAGAGGTGACGTAGTAGAGTTGTACTGGTAGCCACAGGGACTACTAATTTATAGGCGAACCGACGAATTACACCCTATTACACAGCCACACACGTGGACACATATAGTGACTAGTGGTTCGCATGTCTGTGTTGTTAACATTAATATTATTGCCGCACCATCCTTGAATTTTGCCATCTCACCTTCCCATCCTACAATCAATGCAACCAGTAGAACCTCTCATTTGCCAATGCAGCGGGTGAAAAAAGTACCGCTAAAACAACGGGACTCCGTGTTTTGGAATATTGATGGGAAGCCATAAGCTGCACTGCCTAAAACCGCCAGGCCGAGCCCTACAGAGATTACAACAGAGCCCTAACCTCATTTAGATAGGAGTACAACATGGAAGAGGCGATTAGCCTGATGGAGTTGCAATGGTGCCATGTATCCCTTTCCTAGGAAGTAACAGAGACCCATCGGCCAGGAGCCCTGGACCAGAAGACACCCGGAACATACCCGGGGGTTGGACAGAACGAGGGCGGCGAGACACTAGTAGTGCAACTAGGGCATTTGGCCGCTCCCAATATAATGTTAAGCCACAGTGCACGTGACGTGGGGTGGAAACGAGGAAATGACTTGGGAAATGATTGCACGGACATGTGGTAGCAATAGCCGCATGGGCACTGCGGATCGATCGGTTTCACACCCAGCAATTGCGCCAGAAGGTAGGAGGCCAAAGCCTTAGGTAAAGCAGAAAATCCTCAATAATATTCATCCTGAGACTACCGCCTACCGATTCGTGCAAACAGAAATGAGCGTTTGATGCTCCTCCCTCGAAAAGTGTACCGGAAGTTTCACCCTTCCCGAAACGTGGGCCAAAAGGAAGGCAAGCACGTCATGAAGAAATAGCAACGCAGAGTGGGCGGACGGCGTGAGGGATTCGGCGGTGCCGGACTCAGGCTCAGAGAGAGGGCGATTTGCTAACGCTACGTGCGGAAAGTGCGGCGACGCACGTGAAAGGTGAGTACAGCGTAAGATGCGAAGGCAGTGATATGTGCAAATACCAGCGTTATGGATACCTTAGGATGACAGAGAAGGGGATATGGTCTCGCGTGCGTGAACAGAGACCAGTGGCTAAACGGACATGTTGCCTACCGAGCTCGAGGGATGGCGGTTGGAAGGGTGGCAAAGACGATCAAACGAAAGGGAGGAAGGTGGGAGGGGGTGGGAATCATGGGAGGAAGGAGGGAGGAGGCGTCAACGGAGGAGGTTGAGGGAGCCAACGATAGGCAGGACGTGGGCAGCAGGGTCGGCGAGTAGGAGTCCACGCGTCCTGTTTGTGGGACGAATCAAAGCCTCTCAAACTTTTCAGCACATACTTTCCCTCGCCTTTCCCCCCTGCCACTTCCCAAAACGATCTGCCCAATGTCCCCAGCCTGCTTGCAGCTCACATATTACGATGGTCTGCGCGGGAAAGGTGAGTTGCAATACCCCCACCGCACTTGCGGCGGATCGATAGCAAGTGCCATGCGCACATGCGCAGGAGTCGCGGAGTAAGAGAGATACGCCTTTCTTGTGGTGCATACTTTCCTTTACATTGCAAACTTAGGAAAAGGCGCGGCGCCAGCACTGGACCACTTAGTGGCACTTACCTATGTCGTCACGCATTTGTCCGGGTGCTCCATTCATAACTGGAATGACGATGGGGCATTCTTGGAGATACGGGCTCTTAAGATGGGGGCTAGACCTGTAGTTCCTGTATCTATACCTCCGTGTCCATTACAACGCGCTTGCCGACTTGGTTGAAACCAATCCTCAACCAAATTGCCCTTTTCTTCTCACCAAGGGGTCGTCCTTCCTTTTGCGGTTTCTTCGGTAGGGTTGAAAATGGGGAATGAGTTTGGTGCGATGGCGGCTGTGTTGAAGATATTAGCGGTGTTGCCAGAATCGACATCCAGGAAATGCAGAACGGCGCACTGACGGCGCACGCCAACTTGCTTGGTCAGCAAGCCGAACCAGTTCGCGATCACGGCCATGGCGACCAACTCTACCACACGACACGTGCTTCTACAACCTGCGATTTGCCTGCATGGCCCCCAACCATCCAATGACTTTTAAGTGATCCTCAACAAATGGAAGTCTACTGGTTCATTCTCGTGTATGCACATGCACGAAAAGTTACGTCCCTCTTCACCGGTTCACCCTTTATGGCACCCATGACTCGAGGTTGTCTGTCGGTCCAGAACCAGAGGACGCTTTTTCCTGCGCCGGGTTTCGGCTTAGTAAAGAGCGTCCTCTGGTTCTTCCGCTCCAATCGTTCTTTTCCTCCCGATATCATCACCTTACACGACTCTGTAGAGGCGACCATGACTTATTTTTATTTTTTACTGTAGGGAACCCGGATCTCGATAAGAAAGCCCACCGTCCAAGGTGTCACCCTGTCGGTCAGAAGCCAGAACGTAGTCCTTCGCGATCGGTAGGATACTCACGAAACACGTCGGGTGTCTGCGATTTCTCAAAAGAATACTCAGGTGAGCAAAACATACTCAAGTCTTATGTGTGTGGCGTTGTGGCGGAGACGGGGACTTAAAGGACTGTCGGGGAGATCGGGCGAAACGCGCCTGGGCACGAGCTTGATGAAGGAAGGCAGTATGTATGGACTTTGTCCTGCGTGCTGACGTACTAAAGGACGGCGGTGTGAGTTTTGTCATTCGAAACGTGAATACGATGGGGTACTGCCGCCTCGAAAGACCTGCGCACTCGATAACTATGCCCAACGGACGTCAACCATCGTTCTCTGAGAAGCTGAAGCCACAGCCCCAACAGTCACCATGGACCGTACTTGGTGGCGCTCGTTCGGCGACTGCTGTCTATCTTATCGCGAATCAAACTCTGGGGACGTCAGAGCGTATGTTCGACACATATTTGCGTGTCCTAGCTATCCTTTCTGCCAAGGCTGCCATTCAGGGTAGCCAGCAACAGCGTGTACGATTCCATCAACTCTAATTGCGCCGCCCTCGACGACAGGCAGGCATAAGCACTGAGTGGCAGGTGACATCAACGAGTAGTAAACTATGACCAGCGGGAGCTCCGGCGCCACTGAGCTGAAGCATTGTTTTCATTTGGGAGATGAGAATGTGGATCTCAGTCACCCGCAACAATATGCGAACTCATAATTGGGGAGAGCACACTAAGGTTTTGGGGTATGAGCGGTATTCTGTGGGTGCTGGGTGCTGCCTCCGCGTTTCGCGAAGTTACAAGAGAATGTTTATCGAGACGAACTTTCAGGCCATTTCGAGGCACTCTTCGTGTCGATCGACAACACAGACTCAGGGTGATTCCGGGATTCCTTACAATTCCCAAGCGGCACTCCGCGCTCATCAAACGCACATCACGCGCCGACCTGAGCGTGTGGTCATATCTGGTCAACACTGAATCCCTTGCCCAATCTATACGACATAGGTGGTACAAAAGGCAGTACTGTAACTGGTGTGCTACACGAGAGTGAAAAAAATAAAAATAAAAACGAGAAGGGACGTAAAGGACATCAATATTAGTGGGAATTCAGCAGAGAGCACTGTTCAACGACGACATATCTTCAGCACATTTACTCGTCTCCCTGTGGATTCACAGCCACAGGATGACCAAAGAGCTGCCGTGCAGTGAGAAACCGCGCAAAGGCTTCCTTGACGGGCCCCGATAGCGAGGTCTCCGGTAAGGAAATACTTTGTAGCGCGGGAAACACGTCCATCATTCCTTCCCCAGGGAGCTCTTGCAAGACATGCATGATGCGTGGTGTAGACTTCTTGCACAGGGATAAACGCTTCACAGTAGTAAATAGACGTAAAAGCTCCAGCCATTGGATGTTCTCCACATCCTCCCAACGTGGTGCACGTGGACCCTCGCGGATTTCGAGGTGTTCCAAATTGAAGAAGGAAAGAAAAGGCGAGTGCGTCAGAGAAGAAAGCAGCCCATCTGATGTCGTGCATAGGATCGTCAAGTTGAACCCTGGGCCACCAGCTGTCTTGTAGGAAAGATTGACGAGGCCAGCGGAAAGTGTCAATTGCGCTTGACTTTGTGGCCTGAGCCTCTCTGCCCGACTGATGAACGAGGAGTGTCGTGGAGTGTTGAATATGGGTTGATTGAAGAATGTTATACTAAGATTGCAGAGTAGGGGGGCATCGATGCGGGAAGTGAGGTCCTCCAAGTACTCGCTGACGCCTCGGAACGAAAGATAATTGAGAGCGGGAAGAACGGTACGGATCGACGGAGGCGGACTTGGCTGATCCGGGCGAGGTCGAGGGGATGGGAATTCAATGGAAAGACGTTCGAGCCTGGTCAATGCGGACAGACCAGTGACCATCGCCTCGGGTGAAATGTACCCAGAATGGGGAATATCGAAGAGGTCAAGTGTGACGAGGTTACTGGCAGACGAAAGTAGTTTTGGTAATGCCGGATATGAGATGCCATTGGAGTAAAGGGTTCGTAGACGTGGGGCAAATCCGCCCAAGAACGAATCGGGAAGGACAAGCCCGTCAAGGATGAGAGTTGTTAGTTCTGGGAATGGCTCGTTCATTGCCGCGGCGAATCGGTCGAAATTTAGGGTGGTCACGAGTATGATGCGACAGACACGATCGCGATGCTCGAGTGCGGCAACGATGTTATCGGCACCCTCTCGCGATGTTGTGTCACCATATATGACGATGGGCAACGCTGGCCAGATGTCCAGCATCTTCCTCGTAGGTGTCTTGGACGTGCACAGAAGTCGCAGATTCAGGCGATGTGTTGACGCAAACACAACGAATCGCCATCGTCGGCAAACGTGCACCAGTGTATGCCATCGTTTGTTTCTCCAACGGATTCATTCACCGTATCGATTTCGAATATTTCTAGGAGGACATCGTCGGGGAGTATGTCGATCGTCACTCGGCCTGCACTCGATTGGTCAGCAGTTCTCACGGATACAATACTGCGCAAGGACATACGTCGACCCCATGTACCAGTCTCTCCCCTATGTACGGAATGCCCTTGGATATCAAGTTCTTGAGATGGGCCACTTATCAGAACCGTCGATGGCTCAGGAATGTCGGGAAGTAATGATGGGGTTACGCTGGAGGTCATTGCAGAAACATGGCTCCCAGAGGCTTCGAATACTTTGGCAATCTTGCTGGCATTGTCCCTTGGCTTGAGAGTGAAGTTATGAGTGCCCATCACTGAGCATTCGTTAGAGGTGACGCAGTAGAGTTGTCCGGCCCAGTGGCTACTGATTTATAGGCGAACGACGAAATACGCCCTTGCCCAGACAGAAGACGTGGATGTAGCACATCCAGTTTGCCCCATGTGTGGATCGCATGTATGGATCGTTAACGCGTTAAAAGTGCCGGCGTCAGTCAGCACCATCCTTGAACTTTGCCAGTTCACCTTCCCATCCTACGATTAATGCAAGAAATCCACATCGTACCCAGGAGAACCTCTCGTTTGCGAACGCAGCGGGCGAAATTTTACCGACAGGTCAATGGGACCCGATGTTTAGTGCTGTCTAAAATCGCCGGGTTCAGCTCTAGAGAGATCACAACAACGCCCTAGCCGCATTCAGATAGGAGTACAACATGGAAAAGGCAATCGGTCTGATGGAGTTATAAGGCTGTAACCCCTTCCTAGGAAGTAACGGAGACCAATCGGTCTGGACTCCAGGAAGCCACCCCCGGAACACACCTGGGGTTCAGACGGGACGAGGGCAGCGAGGAGACACTAGTTGTGCAGCTAGGGCATTCGATCGCTCCCAATGTTGAGCCACTTGCAGTGGCGCACTTGGGTTGGAAACGAGGAAATGACCGCACGGAAGCTGCACGGACATGTGAAAGCAATGGCTGCATGGGCACTGCGGTTTGATCGTTTTGACACGCAGCAATTGCGCCAGCAGGTAGGAGGCCAAAGCCTTATTAAAGCGGCAGATGTTTATTAACACCGACTCTTGCACCGGAATGAATGTTTGATGCTCTTCCCTCGAAGAGAATACTGGAAACTTCACCGATTGCGGCGCGGGCTAAAAGGAAGGCAAGGACGTCACATGGTGAACATGAGGAAACAGCAACGCAGAGTAGGTGGACGTGGTTGAGGAATTCGGTGCCGGAAAGAGGGCGTTTCTTTCCCCAATGTTACATGCAGAAAGTCACGACTTGTGTGAAAGGTGAGTACACCGTGGGATGTGGGAGGCAGTGATATGTGCAAATGTCGGCGTTATGAATACCTTGACGTGACAGAGAAGGGGAGATGGTTTCACATGCGTGAACAGAGACCGGTGGCTAAACGAACATGTCGCCTAACGAGCTCGGGGGAAGGCGGCTGGGAGGGTTGAAAAGACGAGGGGAGAAGGTGTCGGGAGAGGGGATGAATCGAAATCCACACAGCACCACGTGTTCTGTTTGTGAAAACAAATCAACGCCTCCCAAATTTTCCAGCACGTACATTCCCTCGCCTTTCCCATCTGGCACTTCGTCAGCAGACCAAGACGATCTGCTCAACGTCCTCAGCCTGCGTGTGCACATTGCGGCGGTCGATAACAAGTGCGATGCGCACACGCGCAGGAGGAAAGTCAAGGCTGAAGATCTACGCCACGTCACCAGCACGGAATGAGACTAAGAACGAAGCCATTGAGCTACGTTGTGTGTCGTAAAGCGGATCAAGTCTGCGAAGAGCCCGGTCCTGGCAAGTTGTTTGAAGTGTGAGGCGGAGGTGAGCACAAACAGGCCGGCGCCGCAGTAAGCGTCCACGGGATGGGTCGTGGGCAGGGAGCTCGACACGCTTGTGGAAGGGAAGATGACGTCGCGGACATACGAGAGGAACGAGGGTATTGTTGTCATTCTGGAGGAAAGGACCGGCTTGACAGTCGCAATGTAAGTGACACGTCGGTGGACAGTCGCCTTGTGGTCCATGACTCCGAAATGATGACCTTTGGAAGCAAGCTAGGTAGTGGAAGTAAGGGAGTCGCGGAGTAAGAGACACGCCTTTCTTGTCGCGTATACTTTCCTCTACGCGCGGCGCTAGGACTGGACCACTTACCGATGTCGTCATGACTGGTCTGACTGCACCATTCAGAACTGGAGTGGCGATGGGGCATTCCCGAAAATCACGGGCTTTTGAGATTGAGGCTAGAATAGTATCTGTATCTATACTTCTGTGTCCATTACAACGCAACGTGCTTGCGGACTTGGTTGAATGTGGTGCTATAGTGGCCGTGCCGAAGAGGGGAAGGGATCATCGGTCGGATGGCAGGTAGCGATGACTCCGGGAGATCTGACGCAATGTCATAATTCGTGGAAGGGACAGCGTGGAATCTGTAGTAGTAGCTTCGCGGTTTGAAATAAAGGTGTGTATTAGCGGTCTTGCCAGTGAATGAGAAAAAGACGCTTGGTCAGCAAGCCGAACCAGTCCGCAAACCAGCGATTTGCCGTGCATAGACTCGTGCTGTAGGTTTTATGCGGAGACCGGGAAAGGGCTCCCCTAAGGTGCGTATATATGCGTCGCAGTATTTGCTCCCGCCCTCCCCTCACATTTCTCAACCGAAATGCTCACCCGCCTCGTCGGCCCCTGCTCGAAATTCAACACTCCTCCCTTTTCCTTTTACTCGTGTTCTTGGACAGTTCTTGGACTCCTCAACGCCAGGTGTCGACATCAGGTCGGGCATCGGCTTCGTACGTTTTCGATTCATTCTTGATTTCATTCTTCTTGCTACCATCTTTCCATCGTCCAACTCGGCTACACTCTACATTGCGTAGGGCCGAGCTCTCCTCCCTCGGGAAGGTCTCCCCTTTTTTTGTGGTCCTGGGCGACCACCTATAGAGACAGCACTCACCTGTATTACTCCACGGCAGCCCCTAATAAATCAACGATCATACCCTACACGCCCTTGAAGTTCGATGTGCATTTCAAGGTTACTTCATTCTCCCTCACCTCTCTGTACCTTGCGTCGTTCTGTGCAGGTCACTGCGTTGCGGATATCCATCCTGGTCCCGCCTTCACCGACCGAGCTCGCCTTCCCTCGCATTCAATTCTCGTGCCCTGCGTCAGGTCGTCTATCTTGTTTACTGTCTCTTCTCCTGTGGCCGCCATCTTGTTCTCCTCTTTTCTTCTCTAGTCTATGTCCACTTCCCATAGATTGACAACAAGAAACATAGCCGTCACAGCAATCTTGCCTGTGGGCTCAGATGATCACGTTCGGGAAACGACGATGCACGTCGTGTAATATTGCTTTTACCTTGTAAACGGAACAGACAACTTTTCACTCGCACAACTTGTCGCCCCAGCACCTCTGGGCGATCTCACCGAGCTCTATATGAACGTCCTTGCCGTTGTCAGTCAGTCATGCGGAAGCCAACGCGAGACAATCCAAGACGTCAGCCACCATCAGCACCCTCACCCTTGGAAGCACTCAACATCTGTGATCTCTTCCATCCTCACTCTGCCTTGGACAGCTTGAGGACCCCGTGATGCCGAGCATTCCCGAGTCTACTCTTCCACCCCCCATTTGTGTACGAAAACACACCTGTCATGTTTAAAAAGCGTTGACAGTCGTGTTCTTGTGCCTGCGATGCACCTCATCCCTTGCTTTTCACACAGCACGGCTGTTTCTTGGTTTGGATCAGCATTATTGGGGAGAGAACGCTATGGATTTGTACATGAGGAGGTTTATTTCTGAAGCAAAACGTTCAGATGACGACTATCGATCGGCAACACACACGGGCGCCTTCTCCGCGGGGTGATGCCCTACAATTCCCGAGCGGCACTCGGGTGCGAGGTCCACAGATTCCATAGAATTGAGTGCTTCAGTTCATGCTGGGATACAATATACAGGGACGTAGAGGACATCAATATTAGTGGGAAAGAAAGCAGAGAGCACTGTTCAACGATGACTTATCTTCAGCACATTTACTTGTCTCCCTGTGGACTCACAGCCACAGGGTGCCGAAGAGCTGCCGCGCAGTGAGAAATTGCGCAAAGGCTTCCTTGACAGGCCCCGATAGAGAGGTCTCCGGTAAGAAAATGCTTTGTAGCGCGGGTAACACGTCCATTATTCTTCCCCAGAAAGCTCCTGCAAGGCAGGAATGACGCGCGGTGTAAATTCCTTGGATAGGGATAATCGTTTCACGGTAGTAAATAGATGTAGAAGTTCCAGCCATTGGATGTTCTCCACATCCTCTTGCCAATGTGGCCGTGAATACGAAGCCTCGCAGATTTCGAGGCATTCCACGTCGGAAAGGAAGGGGTAGCCACAGACCTGGGCTAGAGAAGAAAGCTGCCAATCGGATGCCTCGCATAGGATTATCAACTTCAGCCCTGGGCCACCAGCTGTCGTGCGGGAAATTTCGACAGAGTCGCTGTAAAATGTCAACCACGCTTGACTTTGTGGCCTGAGCTTCTCTGCCCGACTAATGAACGAGGAGAGTTGTGGAGTGTCGAATATAAGTTGATTGAAGAGCGATATCTCGAGGTTACTGAGTAACGAGGCATCAATGTGGGAAGTGAGGTCCTCCAAGTACTCGCTAACACCTCGGAACCCAAAATAATTGAGAGCAGGGAGAGCGGTGCGGATCGACCGAGGTGGACTTGGTTGACCCGGGCGAGATCGAGGGGATTGGAACCAAATGGTAAGATCTTCGAGCCTGGTCAATGAGGACAGGCCAGTGGCCATCGCCTCGGGTGAAATGTACCCAGAATGGGGAATGCCCAAAGGCGAAGATCGACAAGGTCACTGGCAGAGGACAGTAGTTTTGGTATTGCCGGAAATGAGATACCATTGAAGTAAAGGTTTCGCAGACGTGGGGCAGACCCGCCCAAAAACAAATCGGGAAGGACGAGCCCCGTGTTTCTTTCTATCGTGCTGAGGCCGAGAAATGTCAGTTCCGGGAATGGCTCTGTCATTGCCGTGGCGCATCGGTCCAAATCAGATTTTGGCACGTTCCAGAGTTCGATGTGACGGACACGACCAGGATGCTCGAGTGCGGCAACGATGTTGTCGTACCCTCCTCTCGCCAAAATTCGCCACCCTGGTCCTCTATGAAGATGGGCAACGCTGGCCAGATGTCCAGCATCTTCCTTACGGGTGTCTTGGACGTGCACCGAAGTTGCAGATTCAGGCGATGTGTCGACGCAAACACAACACTTCGCCATCGTCGGCAAACGTGCACCAGCGTATGCCATCGGTGTACGTCTCGTATCGATTTCGAATATTTCCAGGAGGACATCGTCGGGGAGTATGTCGATTGTCACTTGGCTCGATTAATCAGTCGTTACGGACACTGCATAAAGGACGGACGCCGACCCCAACCACCAGTCTCTCCCCTGGGATGTACGGAATGCCCTCGAGTTATCAGTTCTTGAGATGGGCCACTGATCAGACGGAACCGGTGATCCAGGGATGTCGGGAGTAATGATGGGGATACGTTTGAGGTCGGAGAATGCCTTCATTGGCTAGAACTTACAAAACAACCCTGGACAAGGGTTTCTATGGAGGCATCGGAGAACGGCACACCGTTAGTCCTGACTTTTTCTGCATGCGAATGCGAAGTGGACCGACGCGTTCGAGTCACGTGGTGCTGCCAGTGCCCCGCGACGAAGCCGGTCATCTTCATCAGGGAAAACCTCCCAGGCTAGTGAGAGATAAGCCAGCTAGCGAGGGCTAGCGAGTGCTAGCGAGACTCGCTAGCACTTCATTATCGCTCACTAGCCCGGGAGGTTTTCCCTGATGTTCGCTCTGATTGAAGAGAGGGGTGTGATTGTTGAGTACGTTGAGTTCCGAGTCAATGCGCACGGTGGACGATCACCAATGTGGTAAGGTCCGAAAGGATGGTTCTACGATTAATTGTCGGGGAGGCCTGTTGGTGAGCGAGGTATTCGAGCCATGATGACTGGATGACCATGACCGGATGACCGCCGGTGCAAGAGTATCGTTGAGATTAAAAAAAAAAAAAGGTTGCTCTTCCCTTAAGCTGGTACGAACGCCGAGCGGTGTGGGACTGACGGTTGACGCAGAATCACCTGCTGCTGCTGCCAGATGTGCAGGCCGAGTTGCAGGAAGCGCATCGCAAGTCCAAGGCAAGTCTAGACAACAAGGGCCCGGCCCGGGGAGAAATGGGTCGGTGGACGGCCCTTTCTCTGTGCCCTGGGTTGGGCATAGCCCTGGTTGCGACACTCTCCAAACCATCTCAAGTTTATCTCAAGTTTCCTACTCGTAGGACGCGATAATAATGCCGCCAATATTCACATCAAGGAAGAATTAAGCCCAAGCCCCACGACATAATCGCCGGGCGCACTTTCGAGAACGGGTTTTCAAAGAGGTGGCGTGGTTCTCCGTCTGCTCTCTCACTTCGCAGCCTCGTCCCGACTTTCTATCAATCCACCTCCTGTTTCATTACGTTTCTCGAAAGTATTCTACGTCCAAACAATCCAATCTGTCATTCGGAAGTTGGCAGGGCCGGGACTACTACTTGCGATTAGGGGCAATGAAACCGAGGTGTTGGGAATGTTCTCTGAAGGGGAAACATTTGGGGGGGGTACAGTCCGGGGAGGGCGGGAGATCGGCCAATCAGATTTATATTTATATTTGTAGAGGGATAAACATCTCACGAGCTTGTTTCTATATAATGTTGAATGGTTGTGAAAAGCCTCCATATCCTTGAACCATGCCTTGATCACTGACATTATATTGATCTGTTTGTCAGAGAGTATAAGCCGAAGCAGGGATAGAGCAGGAATGACAATAGTTACATCTAAAATATGCAGGACCCGACAAGACACCCGGCTTCTCCTGAAGTACTACATAGAATCCCTGCGCTTCGCCATCATGACCAGGAACGCCGAATTTGGCAGACCCAAGATCTATTCCATGTTTACATGCAGTCACTCAAACACAGGTCATACCACTCACCGCTCGAATGGCGTTTCTGCTCTAGACTGAAAGAGATCAACCAGGGAGGCTTAAGATGCTTGTAGTGCTTGTTGTCGAACTTCATCGTGCTACCGATGAATAAGCTCTTACGACATTAACATAACATTTCACCATTCACCACCTACAAAGCAACGGCAAGTTTTTTCCCAATGGGGACAGATTCCTCAACCCCCGGGGATGTGAAAGTAAGAAGGATGGGGAGGGACCCAGGGTTCTCCCTGGACCGAAAGTCCGAAGGTGCCGCCCCGACTGTAGCAAGAATATCCAGAATGGGAACCAGGAAGGTGATCACCAGGGTAGATCTGAGACGCATGGCTAACTGGCAATGCGGGCGTTTGGAGACGAAATGTGGTCGCAAGGGTAGGAACAGCAAAGCAGCAGAGGGAAACTGTCTCTTTCAGAGAATGGGATGGTCTCAACTCGGATGGTCTCTCAAGTCATTTTATAGCCTGTCCATGAAGGTCGACTGTTGCGGAAATCAATATATCACTGAGTGCACATCTCAAACGGCGCCCTCGGGTTTCGAGCCGCTTAGCCGGCGGTTGAGCCGAGCCGCGAGCTGAGCCGACTGCAGGTGCGCCTCCCTCTCCCATCTAACTTCCGAACCAAACTCACTCCCCCCTGAAAGACCCTCCCCTGACGTTCCTTCACGATTGTCATTAAACATGACCGGCGCAAAGTTTCACACAGTGTCATTCTCAATCTGGTACCCATGCCGCCAGAAATGAGGTCTCGTCATCATCTTTCCGAACCCGGAACCACCACATCCACTCAGTTGCCAGTTCCTGATCCCAACGAATCAAACCTCCCGACAGCCGGCAGCTCCACGTCACCGCCGCCTTCTTGCTTCCGACGCTTGCAGCACCAAGCTTGACGACAGAGTTGCAACTCAGCTCCCACTCAATTTGCGCAGCAGGGGAGAGGCACCCTCAGGGTTCTGCCTTACAAGCGACAGTCAACGCGAGTTTCAGCGCGGATTACACAACAAAAAGAGGTGATTTTCGCATACCTTAGCCCTCGGGCCTCGAGTGAGTCGAGACTCGAGCCGCTTAGCCGGTGAGCCGAGCCCCCAGCCAAGCTAGTGCTGCCACGGAGGCCTGCTATGATATTAATCACAGCGACGCCGACCACGTCACGGGGCGCGTGGTACTCGCACGTGTACACCGAGGAGCCGGTGCACATAATAGGGAATAATGAGGAGGACGAGGACTGATTCCTCCATGCTGTGCGGGATGAGAGAGATCTCAGGCTGGCTAAAGAGGGGGATGGGCCGCTATCAGTGAGAGGAAACATAAAAAAAAACAGAGACGCACGGACCAGAGATTAGCAAGGGGATCAGAAAATGCCCACCGTGAGCGCAGCAGCGATGACAAGGCCGAGGGAGGTTGCGTCACGCAGGCCTAGGTTCATGACCTGGCCGCCTGCAGGGGGATGAATGTGAGTGGCATCGTCGATGAGGCATGCGCTCGCACCAGGGCGATGACCCTGCTTCGCCCTCCTTGCTGCCAAAGTGGGTGAAGAAGCTCTCTGCCACTTGCGTAGCGTGTGCAAAAGTGCATCAACCAGATCACGTCTGCAATGTCCACCGGTTGCGGGTTCTTGCTCTTGTCGCAGGAGAGCGAGCGTGGGCCATATTTCTCAACGAGTTCTTCGCAGTAACATGAGAATGACTGAAGCAAAAGGTGAGTACAAGATCACAGGGGAATGGGTCAGGCATTGCCAGTGCATACACCAAGCTTGGCTTACACTGTGCCGACGACAGAAGAGGCAGTCGACATACAACGTTGCGAAATGACGGCATGAATGCGGCAGTATGCCAATCATGGCCGAGTCATGCACATGCAGCAAAGGAGAGGAAGAGCATAGTGGGCTCACAGTGAGTGACTGAGTGAGAGATAGGTGGCAATGCACACTGCAGGGACGCCAGACGCGTCAGGACACGAAGGCAGTCAAAACCCCAACACAGAAAGTGTGATGGATTAGCAGCATGTTACTGTAGGAGAGCAAAAGTAGTGGCGGTCAAGGGAACGCACTGTCCAAATGCGAGATCGGGACACGTTGGCATTGGCATCGCAGTGACTCCGGTCGATTGGGGGCCATCGCCACTGGCATTTCACACTGAGAATCAGGGATTTAGGAGTGTGCGCGAAGTGCTGAGAGGGAAGATGGGAAAAGGGTGTGCCTCTTGCGAGATTTCGGCTTCCTCTTTTTCTTATTCCCTGCTAGGGCTGTGCACCGTGTACCGTCTGATGGGTACGGCCAAGGGTACGGCTGTACATTTGACGGTCATGTGACGGGTGCGGTTCACCAGTCCAACGACAGAGCGAAGAGAGGGGGGTAATTGTTGAGTATGTTGAGTTCCGAGTCAATGCGCGTGGTGGACAATCATCAATATGGTAAGGTCCGAAAGGACGGTTCTACGATTAATTGTTGGGGAGGCCAGTTCGTGAGCGATTCAAGCCATGACTGGCGGTGCAAGAGTATCGTTGAGATTCGAAAAAAAAAAAAGGTTATTCTTCCCCTAAGCTGGTACAGAACGCCGAGCGGTGTGGGACTGACGTTTGATGCAGAATCACCTCCTGCTGCCGCCAGATGTGCAGCTGTGCAGGCCGACTCGGAGTTGCAGGAAGCGCATCGCAAGTCTAGACAACAAGGGCCCCGCCCGGGGAGAAATGGGTCGGTGGACAGACGGCGTTTTCTCTGTGCCCTGCGTTGGGCATAGCCCTGGTTGCGACACCCTCCAAACCATCTCAAGTTTATCTCAAGTTTCCTACTCGTAGGACGCGATAATGATGCTGCTCAATATCCACATCAAGACAGAATTAAGCCCAAGCCCCATACTGTAAGGGTGCGGGAGTGGTGCGGGGCATAGTAGCGCTCAGTTGTGCTGTCCATGTGATGCTGCTGTTGTGATCAAACTGAACTGATGCGTGGAATTGTGTTTACCGCGACGTTTACAGGCATTGGTCGCTGCACAATCACTGGTCTCCCGTGTGCGGCCGGGTACAAGTATGAGATTGGTAGGAAGCTATATTACGAGTGAAGGGAAAGTCCGGTTGTTCCCTTATCAGCATCCCTCAAGCCCAGACAAAAAACAGGCGATGGCGTCTGCTCTGGCGACACGTGGGGGTATACGATCTCAGAGCGGGCCAGTAATGTGAACTTCACCACGACCGAGAATCGCCCAGGCAGGCCGAACCAGAGAACGCCCTTACCGGAGCCAACTACCGGCTCGGGAAAAAGCGTACTCTGGTTTGGAATGGAGAGACGATCACAGGCCACGGGGCCCTTAAAGGTAAAGATGGACGCACGCTGTCTGTGTGGACTCAAAAGCAAGGGCCAGTAGACTTCCATTCATTGAAAATCAACGCATTCAAAAAATGGAATCTACGCGTACCTTGAAAAAGTCGCTGGGATGTTCTGACGTGTTGATATACGGAGTGTCAAACGCAACAACGCAAAGTTACGACTTAGGGGCTGATGTGGCAGAGAAAGGCACGGTAGGAAGCGATCTCAGGTATAATTTTCCCCGCGAGAAGTCCGAGGCTTCGGAAGACAGAACCATTGGGTCAAGGGATCGCAAGCCGTCGCTTTACGTTATCCATCAATGCCTCGGCCTTTGCAACGGATATCTTGCTATCGAGCCTTATGCACCTTATTTGCGACGTCCAGTATATGTCGTCGACACCTTCAACCCCGTGGCCGCGTGAAGGTCTTATTGAGATTGAAAAGACCGATGGGTAACTGCGCTGGTGTCCCTTAGTCTTGAATGAAAGTTCAGGTGTTTCACCCTATCCTGCAAGAGCGATCGTGGTGCCAACACCGAGAAAAAGGGTGGATTCACGAGAAGACATGGAGGACGGACATCAGCGCATGGTTTATCTGATACCCATGAGGACTACAGCCCTCCGCGAAGGTGACGGAAAGTGCGGAGAGTACAAATGCGGTCGGGACAAGCCACTTCGTCATGGTGTCATGACAGATCCATGGCTCATCCCGCCCGTCCGTCAAAAGGGCCAAGGCGACGGAAAATTTGACTAAAGAAAGAAGGCATAAATTTCCACTCGCCTCGCCTCTCAACAACTTGTTACTTCTTGCTGCTATCATGATTCACGATCTTGGGCTAAAAAGGGGTGGAGGCAACATGACAGGCGCAGCGAAAAGAGGCCACGTAAGTGGGCGCTTGCCTCCGTTGCCACGTGGCACCTCCGTCGCCACTCTCTGCCGCCTCTGCTACCTCTGCCGAGAGGTGTCTCTCTTCTTACATCTTGCGCTCCCATCGTTCACCAAAAAAGGTGCATACATCGTACACTAATACACCCGGCCTTGCCTCCCATCGCCCCTGAGCTTGCTCGAACAAAAAATCATTTCATACAGCCCAGCCTCTGCAACGGCCGAAAATTAAATGCGTCCTCGCAGAACCCGCTCTCAACCTGCTCTCAACAATCGTTTAGCGGCGCATAATTTTCTGCCGATCGCTGCGGCCTGTGTTACGGTTGCCCGATTCCCTTACGCCCAGAACTTGCAGCAGCCGAGATGCTACTGTAAGTATTTTGTCTCGGAACTATCGCTCTCTGCGCCGCGGGTTTCCAAGGCGTTCAAAATATCGTGGGGTTTTGGAATTGAGGATATGTTTTTTATATTACTAGTAAACCGGTAAGACAGCCGAATACCATACATACACCGAAAAAAATCACACTGGGACTGTTCAAACGTCCCTTGACGGAGTAAGCCTCCTTCAGCGTTTTCGAGTGTGAGCACAAGTAACTTTGTGGATCATCAGAACACGGAATGTGCCACGGGAGATAAGGAATCGGCGCAATCCTTCGGCTCACAGGCCAGTGCAACACAGCGCGGCGCTCAGGCTCGCGGTTTATCGGAAATTGGGTAGAAGAAAGCCGCCAATAAGCGATGCGATGAGCGCACCACGTGTCGACGATATGGATAGACCCCAAGGGTGTGCCACAATGCCACACGCTGAGACCCCTCCGCACGCAAGATCATGTGTTGGA
Source organism: Russula brevipes (assembly GCA_022496215.1). NCBI lineage: Eukaryota > Fungi > Basidiomycota > Agaricomycetes > Russulales > Russulaceae > Russula > Russula brevipes. The sequence continues at coordinate 104,862 of WTXF01000053.1, read as the reverse complement.
CGACGGGTAACGGGTCATGCCCGTTGTGTAACCGTACCGTTTAACATTGCTTCAATCCACAGACGGGACGGGTGCGGGTGCTGTAATATGAGACCGTACACCCGTACGTACACGGGTACGGTGCGCAGCCCTACTCGGGTCAGTAGTTGCGAACGGTTGTGAGACACCACACCACGCATCCTTGGTCAAATCGCCAGTGTCAGTTTGACGGGGTGGGTCACGATAGCTACAACTAATGAAAATGCCAGTATAAAGAAGGATCTGGAAAAGTAATACAAGGGGCGCACCTAGGGTCACAGAAACTCATGGCGACGAGGAAGGGGAGGGGAAAGGAACCGTACATACCGTTGACGGCCGGTGCACCTGTCATGTGATGGCTGAAATACGGTATGCGGCCGTATCATGTACTCGTACTCAAGGTCACAAGAGTATGCTTTCGTGTTTTCAAGGCAAACTTTCAGGCCATGTCAAGGTATCTTCGTGTCGATTACACTAACGTCTACTCCGCAGAGTGATGCCTTACAAATCCCAAGCGACACTCGGCTCGACGCCCCACGAGGTTTGCCACATCGCCATCAAGCGCACATGACGCACTGACCTGAGCATGGGGTTGGTCATATCGGGTCAACACTGAACGCCTTGCCCAGTCTCGATACCAAAAATCGACGCGTTTCATAGAATTGAGTACCACACTGCGCTTCATACCGGGTCCACATAAGGAGATCCAATCACATTGGAAGTACAAATAGTACTGTAACCTGTGTGCTGAGTACGGAGTCGAACGAGATTTAAGAACGATAAGCAGGCCGGGGACGTACAGGACATCGATAGTAGTGGGAAAGAAAGCAGAGAGCGCCGTTCAACGATGGCCTATCTTCTGCACATCTACTCCTCTCCCAGTGGATGCACAGCCACGGGGTGACCAGAAACTTGCCGCGCTGCGACAAACTGCGCGAAGGCTTCCTTGACAGGTCCCGATAGTGAGGCCTCCAGTAAGGAAATGCTTTGCAGCGCGGGTAACACGTCCATTATTCTTTCCCCAGAGAGCTCGACCAAGGCAGGCACGACGCGCGGTGTAAATTCCTTGGAGAGGGATAAACGCTTCACGGTAGTGAATAGCTGGAGAAGTTCCAGCCATTGGATGTTCTCCACATCCTCTTGCCAATCTGGTCGTACATACGAATCCTCGCAGATTTCGAGGCGTTCCAAATTGAAGAAGGAAAGGAAAGGCGAACAAAGGAAGGGCGAACGACAGAACTGCGTCAGAGAAGAAAGCTGCCAATCTGATGCCTGGCATAGGATCATCAAGTTGAGCCCTGAGCGACCAGCTTCCGTGTGGGAAAGTTCGACAGTGCCACGGTAAAATCTCATACGCACTTGACTTTGTGACCTGAGCCTCTCTGCCCGACTGATGAACGAGGAGAGCCGTGGAGTGTTGAATATAAGTTGATTGAAGAATGCTATATTGAGATTGCGGAGTAAGGGGGTATCGATGCGAGAAGTGAGGTCCTCCAAGTACTCGCTGACACCTCGGAACACAAATTGATGGAGAGCAGGGAGAACGGTGCGGTTTGACCGAGGTGGACTTGGTTGATCCGGGCGAGATCGAGGGGATCGGAATCCGATGGTAAGTTGTTCGAGCCTGGTCAATGCGGAGATACCAGTGACCATTGCCTCGGGTGAGATGTACCCAGAATGGGGAATATCGCAGAGATAAAGATGGACAAGGTCACTGGCAGATGAAAGTAGTCTTGGTATTGCCGGAAATGAGATGCCTTTGAAGGAAAGGGTTTGTAGCCGTGGGGCAGATCCGCCCAAGAACGAATTGGGAAGGTCAATCACCGTCATGATGTAAAAGTGAAAGTGGAGAAAAGTCAGTTCCGGGAACGGCTCCTCCATTGCCGCGGTGAATCGGTCCAAAATCGACTGTGAGGTGTCCCAGAGTTGGATGCGACGGACACGATCGCGATGTCCAAGTGCGGCAACGATGTTATCGGCACCCTTAGCTTGGCTTCCAGTGATGGTTATGGTGATGGGAAATGATGCCGGCCAGATGTCCAGCATCTTCCTTACAGGTGTGGCGTATGTGCACCAAAGTCGCAGATTCAGGCGATGTGTCGATGCAAACACAATACCTCGCCATCGTCGGCAAACCTGCACCAGCTTAGCCCATCCAAAAGAGATGTCATCCGTATAGGCATTGAATATTTCCAGGAGGACATCGTCGGGGAGTATGTCGAATGTCACTTGGCCTTCAGTTCGATTGGTCAGTAGTTCTCATGGATACTGCGTAAAGGACATACGCCGATCCCAACCACCAATCTCTCCCCTGAGATGTACGGAATGCCCTCGAATTACCGGCTCTTGAGATGGGACACTCATCAGAACCGATGATCCAGGGATGTCGGGGAGTAATGATGGGGATACATTTGAGGACACTGCAGAGACTTGATGACAGACGCGCTTTCGAGCATGACTATGTGAGACTGAGTTACTTCAGCAATCGCGCTAGTAATTTCCCTTGACTTACGAGTGAGAGCCCATCACTGAGCACTCGGTAGAGGTGAGGTGACGCAGTGGAGTTGTCCAGCACAGGGACCACTAATTTGTAGGCAAATACGAGACACACCTGTTACACAGCCACACACGTGGACACCTACGTAACCCCGTGCGTGGGTTTTGTACTGGATGTGTTGTTAACAGCGCCGCACTATCCATTCCGACTTCCCGTCCTACGATTAATGCAAGTCCACATCGTCCCCAGTAGAACCTCTCATTTGCGAACGCAGAGGGCGAAAAAATACGCCAGAGCTATGGGACCCGATGTTTTAGAAGATAAATGGGAAGGCACGGGCTGTAGCGCCTAAAATCGCCGGGTATAGCCCTACGGAGATTACAGTACAACAGTGCCCTAACCGCATTCAGATAACTTAGGAATACAACATGGAGCTACAGTAGTGCTGTGACTCCTTCCTAGAATGCAATGGTGACCCACCCGTCGGCTTGGACTCCAGGAAGTCACACCCGGAACACACCTGGGGCTTGGATGGAATGAGGGAGGCGAGGAGATACCAGTGCAGCTGTGCAGCTAGTGAGATGTACGTTGTAGCGGAAGAAATTTGGAAAAGTGAAGGTGTGTTCGTGGCGTTGCCAGAATCAGCCCCCGCAGTGACAGCAAACGCGTCATGTGAGACTACCGCCTACCAATGCTTGCACAGAAATGGACATTTGACGTTCCTCGAAAAGAGAACACAGCAAATGCAGAGCGGGCCAGAGAAAGGGAAATATTTGTCGTTTTCCCAATCGAGTATTTGTTAAAGGCGGACAAACATCGTGCCCAAAATGGCACGGATTATGGACTTTTTCACGCTTTCCCCGCTCCCCCGCTCTCTCTCACTCTCCCGCGCAGGCACCCTGGCATGTCCCGTTGTTTGTCTACCGCCGTCTGCCTTCACTTCATTAAAGGTAACCAAATTGCGCTTGGTCATGAGTGCATGAGTCCCGCCGCTTGAGGTATGCCCTTTCTGCTATGACTGTTGACACGTTGACTACTCAACGTTACTCAACGTCTGTGATCTCTTCCATTCTCGCCCTACCTTGGACAGCTCGAGGACGCCGCGACGCCGAGCATTCCTGAGTACTAGTCTACTACGGTTCCGAACGAGTAGAAGAGAACGATATGTAGGGACGGAGAAGACATCAATGCAGCAATATCTGTGGGAAAGAACGCAGAAACCGGTCGTCAATGATGTTTTATTCTCAACATTTATTCCCATTCCCGCAGATGCACAGCACAGGGTGATTAGAGAGCTTCCATGCAGTGAGAAACTGCGGAAGGGCTTTCTCGACAAGTCCCGATGGCTGCGCTGATGTCCGTCCTTCACATCTTCTCGAATCCACCCCTTTTCTCGGTTTTGCCACCACGTTCACTCTCGCAGGATAGGGTGAAATACCTGAACTTTCATTCAAGACTGAGGACGCGGTGCAGACACCCATCGGTCTTTTCTATCTCAATAAATCCTTCACGCGGCCACGGGGTTGGAGGTGTCGGAGACAACATGCGGGGCGTCGCAAACAAGGTGCATAAGGCTCGATAGCAAGATATCCGTTGGAAGGCCGAGGCATTGATGGATAACGTAACGGATGAAGTCGACGGCTTACAATCCACTGACCCAATTGGTCTCTCTTCCAAAGCCTCGGACATCCTCGCGGGGAACATTAGGGCCGAGATCGCTTCTTACCGTGCCTTTCTCTCTGTTATATTCGCTCACAAATCATAACCTTGCAGCATTGTGTTTGACACTCGACACGCCAGAACATCGCAGCGGTTTTTTCAATGTACCGGTAGACTTCCATTCTTTGAATGTGCTCATTTTCAATGAATGGAAGTCTACTGGCCCCTTGCTTTTGATTCCACACAGACAACGTGCGTCCATCTTTATCTTTAAGGGCCCCGTGGCCTGTGGCCGTCTCTCCATTCCGAACCAGAGTACGCTTTTTCCTGAGCCGCCAATGGCTCCGGTAAGGGCGTTCTCTGGTTCGGCCTGGTGAAGTTCACATTGCTGGCCCGCTCTGAGATCGCATACCGTATTGCGGCCCCGTGTGTCGCCAGAACAGACGCCATTGGGTGTTTTTTTGTCTGGGCTTGAGGGATGCTGATAAGGAAACAACCGGACCTTGTTCCCTTCACTCGTAAAATAGCTTCCCACCAATCTCATACTTGTTCCCGGCCGCACACGGAAGCCCAGTGATTGTGCAGCGACCAGATGCCTCATGTAAACGCCCGAAATTCCCCTATAGTGGTTAAAATTGAACATATAGGATATCGTGATGATGTCGGCTCAGCCGTACACATGTGGTGATGAAAGGATATATGGAGCATGCAGATGACCGGATAATACGACGCATCGATTGGATGTTATGAAGAGCTTTTTGCACTGGCAGAGGCCATGAGTTGTGAGTATAATCCCAAATTATAGGACAGACGGCAAAATGTTGGTCGAGGCATGTATCCGAGAGACGACGAGTGATGCATTTAGGATCATGAGCGGTAGCATGCCAAAATTGACACATCTTATCTGATCATGATTAGGTAAACGTTGCAATTCCACGGCATCAGTCAGGATCACACCCAACAACAGTATATGGACAACAACTGAGTACTGAGCGCTACTATGCCCCGCACCATTATCTTGCTGTACAGTAGCATTTCAACACGACCGGCAAACGCCGGCAAACATGCGCCTGTCAATTATGTTATTGTCAGGCGCGGAACGCCCCATCCACCGACTGTACGTATCGCTCCCTCATGTCGACGCCGACCGGGGTTCACTCATCCCGATCCAGCGTCTCCGTCTCTCGAACGGGGCCGCTCTGGTTCTCGTGATTCCCGTGGCGGATCAGTGGCCCAACCCTCAGAGGACGGCGGGACGCACCCCCCCACGCCGCCCACGGATCCCCCGGCGGACCACCTCGCGAATCAAGGAGCGATGAACGATGAACATCCCCGCGCTGCATGGGACGCGCTCGAGAGGCAGGTACTTGCGGAACGCAGGCGGGCCGACGCACTGGACGCACGCGTGCGAGAGCTGGAAGAGGAACTCGCTCGTGTGCGGGCCAAGTCGGCCCGCACGATCATGATAGACGGGCGCGCGGCCACGACGACGGCGGCGACTCGGACGAGGAAAGCGTGCGGCCGCGTACGGCCGGATCCCCGAAGCGCGCGAGCCCCGGACGCAACGAGGAGACGCGGGGCCAGCTGGGCGAGGTGACGGGTTTTCTGCTCGCGCATCGGGAGGAGTTTATGCGGAAGAACGACGTCGCGGACGAACGGTGGAGAGACCGGCTGGAGTGGCGCAGGGAGACGAGTAGGCAGTTCCGGGCTCTCATTGGCATGGTTCAGGCATCACCGGTAGCTTCAGGAAGAGAAGGCGAGGCGCGAGGAAGAGCGCCGAAACGTGTGGAGGGGAAACCCCGTAGGTGAAATGACTCTCGTTCATCCTCAGGTGCTCACATGAATCTGTTTCGATGGGGGAAATGTACAGTGCCTAAGAGGTTGCATTGCGTCAGGAAACAGAGGGAGGTCATGCGGAAATACTTGACACCGTGCGGTCGACGGCGAACGTGCAAGTCCCATCCAATGTACAGGGGTAGGCTTCCCTCCGCCATACCCTCGACCAACGATCATCCTAACCTTCTAAAGTATCTCGACGAATCCACCAAATCCATGGCGATAGAAGTACACTCCTCGGCGAAGTTGGTAAGCTAGTACATCTATCCACGTACTCAACAACAATGTGCTTCTCAAGATATTTGTCTCTATCGCCCCGATCTCTTAAATGAAGGTGATATCGACGGTGATCGGATCTTACAAGGGGGAGAATGGGTGCGCGAACGCTGATGGTACACGTCCACGCAGGTCTGCCAAAGATGGCGATATCTCGTGCTTCAGTCAGCATCCTACCTGGGTCTCTGCCCTGTTTGTACACGTGGCACGCCCGTAGCCGACATACTGGTACATTCACCTCCTCTTTCGCTCATTATCGATCACATTCATCAGGATCCCGTCACTACCGCAGAAGATGAAGGGATACTCCTTGCGCTCCAGTACCGCGATAGCGTCCGTCGCGTTCGCCTTCTGATGCCTGTCCCAAATTTTCAGAAGCTCATCGTGGCCATGGAGAAGGAATATCCGATTCTGGATTACCTATATATCGCAACTGACAAAACAAAAAACGAGCTTGGTACTTCCCAGGTCCCTTCAGGTACCACAACTACGCTCCCCGGTCTTGATGAACTTCGCCTTTCCAATAATGTCCCCAATGCTTTCGACTTCCGCGAACCTCGTAACGCTCTTACTTCAGAAGATCCAGCCATCTGCCTATTTCCACCCAACTGATTTGCTTCGACGGCTTTCGCTCATGCCTCAGTTGGAGACCCTCGGGATCTCGTTCCTCGCTCCTGTTCCCAATCGTGAGGTCGAAAGGCACCTATTATTTACGTTGATGACGACACACGCCACACTTCCCAGCCATCGCTCGTTTGGGTCCAAAGGTGTTAGCGTTTATTTGGAAGCCCTTCTTCCGCGGGTCACCGCTCCTCTCCTCGAGAAACTCCAAATCACATTCTTCAACCAGCTGACCTTTTCGGTTCCACACCTCGTATTCATGGGCACAACAGAGGACCTCAGCTTCCGCAGTGCCAAGCTGATGTTCCATCGAGAGGCAGTTTTCCTGAGGGCGTATCCTCACAAAGGGGCCAAGATATATGCCCCCTACCTACAGGTCGGCTGCAGTCACCTCGACTAGCAGGTACTATTCTCTGCGGTGGCGGAACTCACCATCGACCACGGGAGCACAGTAGTACATCATCGGAGGCGCAGGACGAAGCCGACCGCACGTTTTCGCGCGACATTCTTCGGTCGTTCAGCAATATCCGGAGGCTCCTTATGCGCGACGGCCTCGTCAAGGAATTCTCCCGTTCTCTACAATGCGCTGACGGAGCTCTCGTATCCCCGATCATCCGATGCTGGCGACGGATTCACCGCGTTCGTCGATGGCCCCAGGAGCGCGGGGCGTCCTGCCAGTGTGAAGCTGGCCCGTCGAAAGCGCCTCCTTCCACCAGCTGTGATGCACGACGAGCGGGGAACTTTGCCATGGCTTTGATACTTGGAAGCGGCTCTCATACGCAATTCGTCGGAGTTGTTCGTCTGTCGTCTGGACTACGGCCCCACACCTCCGCAGATCCTTATTCCCCATATCATCCTGTCGTCATCTATTTTCCACCTCGCTATCCTCAACTTCGGTTTCCCCATTTGTAACCATTACAACAGCGTCGTGCGCACCAAGCACCACGTTCCTGCTGCGTCTGGCGCTGCGCGGCCTGCACCCACGAAAGTCGTCACAACGATCAGCCGTTGCATACTCTTTGAGCTCGGCGCGGCAGCGGCGGATGACTACGCGGAGGACGGGGGCAAGGACAGTGCGCCCCTCTCACTTTTGCTTTTGTTCCTCCTTGTCTTCTAAGTCGACTTGATTCTCGACTTCTGACTTTTCTTCCGCATTCTACGGATACGGTGAGTCGTGTGTTCTATGCTCCTATTTACGGTCATGTTTTTCATAGTATCAGTGCATTTTAAAAGTGTCTTGAAGTGTTTTAAAGTGTCTTGGTATCTTAGAGTGTCTTGGTTCATAGTACAATGGTGTGGTAGAGTACGGCGGACTGCCCATGAATGCATTAATTATCGAGCATTATTGCATTATCACCCATACCCAATTATCACTCAATTATCACCAAATTATCGTCATTATCAATTACTAGCGAGGATAATTTGTCTAGCGAAGCTAAATTATCCTCGCTGGCGCGAAATTATCGCTCGTCAGCGCAGGAGGGTTTTCCTGATGCATCGGTACGGGAGAGGGCCGGGAGGCGTACTTGCAGTGTCAGCTCGACTCACGAGCCACGAGCCGGCTTGAAGCCGAGCCGTGGTAGTACTTTGTTTTTTTCTTTTTTTGAGTCTGATTTATATCATGATACCGCTAGTCCTGGTGGACAGCCGCGGTCTCAGCGCAATGGGCCGAGTAAGTGGCGGCCTCCACCGTAGGCCGACTAGGCCGTTTGTCCAGTACCCGAGACGGAACCGTAAGATCTGAATAAATGAACAATGGCCCAATTGGGTCTGGTGAAGTTCAAGGCGGCTTGAACTGTCATGATCTCGGACAGCAGAAGGCTTCTGGTCCTTATTACCTTTCCCTGCGAATGATGCGATAGTGATGCGATGCTATGCGGGAATGTGCCAGTGATCATGGGCATCTCAGTTCAATTGATGTGACTCGGAATCGTCATCTCAGTCTGGTACCTCCATTGTCCCGGAGGCATACGGCGGTGCGATCACACATCTAAGCGAAATTCATGACAATTGAAGACGGCGAGACCATCAGGCAGCGCCGCCTGCCAGTGTCACGAGTTCAGCGGGGGATTACACCAAAAGAGGTAATTTTCGCATACCTTAGCCCTCGGGCCTCGAGTCTCGAGCCGCTTATAATTAGCGGTAAGCAGAGCCCCGAGCCGAGCTAGTGCTGCCATGGAGGCCTGCTATGAAGGGCCGCCTCAACGGCCTCAACAGCCCTTCGACCCTGGAGATATCAACCACTCCCTCACCAAGTGTGAGCGTAGTTAACCCTCACTTCGGTATATTTACGCCTACTCGCCTAGTAGGTAGCCACATCAGGGAAAACCTCCCGGGCTAGCGAGGGCTAGCGATTGCTAGCGAGACTCGCTAGCACTCGCTAGCCCGGGAGGTTTTCCCTGATGTGGGCCGAAAGTGCAAGATCCAGAGCAGTTCTGCCTGTCCGATCATCGGCTTGGTGATGCAGCGTGTGAAGCTTCCGCATTAGCGCATGATAGCCCAAGCGCCTCACCAGCAAGCGTATATACCGTAACTTCAAGCAATCAAGCGGTTCGTTGATAATTTCGTGAAACAACTCGAAGTCCAATATCCGAGCGCCATTTGATATGCACTAATGATAATGATAATATATCGATTTTCACAGCACTTTCCGGGGTTCATGCACGTTCATAGACAGGCTATAAAATGACTTGGGAGACCATCCGAGTTGAGACCGTCTCATTCTCTGAAAGAGATAGTTTCCCTCTGCCACTTTACTGTCCCCTTTCGACCACATTTTGTCTCTCGAAACCCACACATTACCAGTAATTATGCATTTCAGATCTACCCTGGTGATCACCTTCCTGGTTCCCATTCTGGATATTCTTGCTTCAGTCGGGGCGGCACCTTCAGGCTTTCAGTCCAGGGATGGGACTGAGTCCTTCCCCTTCCTTCTTGATTTCCTTTCCCCCTCTCCTGGGCAATTTTACAACGGGCAGCAAACGTTTAGGATTGTTCCGTAAGTGTGAATGGCGAAGTATTATTGTCCCAAGAGCTTATTCATCGGCAGCCAGGTCAATTTGTACCGCTTGGTCACTGACCAGTTTCACCCTCCCTGGGCCGTCGATTTCAGCTTAGTGCACGCCAGCAAATCGACCTGTGAGTGATGTGACCTATTGTTTGAGTGACTGCATGTAAGCATAAAATAGATATTGGGACCGTCAACATCACCATTCTTCCTGATGGTTTCTTGGAGGAGTTTATTGTACAACTTTCGGGCGACGTCCTAGGATCACCTGTCACTTTAGCATGTAACTATTGTCATTCCTGCTCTGTCCCTTCTTCGGCTTATACTTTCTGATAACCAGATGGTTATGTGGTCGATGGTATCGAATGGAGATCCTCTTCAGGCTCATTCACGCTATTTTAGTGTCCTAGAGTTGAGAAGTTTTTTTCATAAATCCATCAATTAGCATTGTTGTTCAGGCCGTTTAGGGCCTGAGTGGCGAGTGCCCTATTTCATTGTAGATCTTCCACATGGCATGTCATCATGTCATTGACTGATCTGATTGTTGGAGAAATTCTGGGTGTGGCCCCTCGTGTGACCCGGTGTTGGGCAAGCAAATCGGAGTAACCCTTGGAGTAACCTGGGGTAGGTTCAGATAAAAGTCCATAAATGGACATCATCCACCACATTAGATATGAACGTATATGAACGTATGAGCCTTTACATTCATCTGAAGGGATGTTGAGTGGCAAAGTGAGCGGAAATCACTCCGTTGTCTATATGCACAAACCGTGACGAACATTGGCGACATCACCGTCTCGTGTCGATTACCCTTGTCGCGACACAGAATTCCGAATTCGAACATTAATTTGCTACACCACCAGTCACGCGCAAGGTTCGATGTTGGGAACCACATGTCATGGCAACCCCTAGAATAGATATCGTAGTCATAAATCTTCGGCAACTATTGGGAGCCAACCTTGAGTGAATATCTGAGATGAGCTCCCACCAACATTGGACATGGTTACACTGCGGGTGACGATTATCAAAGCGGGGGAACGTGTGCCGATGGGTATGCCGCAGAAAGGGGTATGCGGACCCGGGTGCTCTGGCGCGGGGAGCGCCCATGCGAAGGCACAGAGCGGGCGGACAAGATTCGTGCCTAAAATGGCACGGATTATGGACTTTTTCACCCTTTCCCCGCTCCCCCGCTCTCTCTCGCTCTCCCGTGCAGGCACCCTGGCATGTCCCGTTGTTTGTCTACCGCCATCTGCCTTCACTTGATCACTTCATTAAAGGCTTTAACCAAATTGCGCTTAGTCATGAGTGCGTGAGTCCCGACGCTCGAGGTATGCCCTTTCTGCTATGACCGTTGACTACTCAACGTCTGTGATCTCTTCCATTCTCGCCCTACCTTGGACAGCTCGAGGACGCCGCGACGCCGAGCATTCCTGAGTACTAGTCTACTACGATGCCGAACGGTAGAAGAGGACGATAGGTAGGGACGGAGAAGACATCAATGCATCAATATGATGACAATATCTGTGGGAAAGGACGCAGAGACCGGTCGTCAATGATGTTTTATTCTCAACATTTATTCCCATTCCCGCAGATGCACAGCACAGGGTGACTGGAGAGCTTCCTTGCAGTGAGAAACTGCGCAAGGGCTTTCTCGACAAGTCCCGATGGCTGCGCTGATGTCCGTCCTTCATATCTTCTCGAATCCACCCTTTTTCTCGGGTTTGCCACCACGTTCACTCTCGCAGGATAGGGTGAAATACCTGAACTTTTATTCAAGACTGAGGACGCGGTGCAGACACCCATCGGTCTTTTCTATCTCAATAAATCCTTCACGTGGCCACGGGGTTGGAGGTGTCGGCGACAACATGCGGGACGTCGCAAACAAGGTGCATGAGGCTCGATAACAAGATATCGGTTGCGAAGGCCGAGGCATTGATGGATAACGTAACGGATGAAGTCGACGGCTTGCAATCCACTGACCCAATTGGTCTCTCTTCCAAAGCCTCGGACATCCTCGCGGGGAACATTAGCGCCGAGATCGCTCCTTACCGTGCCTTTCTCTCTGTTGTATTCGCTCACAAATCATAACCTTGCAGCATTGCGTTTGACACTCGACACGTCAGAACATCGCAGCGGTATAAGGAATGCGTGCGCGTTGAGCACGTCAGGCTCGGATTAGCCACGCCGGAGCGCCCGACACCCGAACTCCCTCCCTTCGGCCTCGACCCTCTCTCGACACAACGCCACCGCCCCTGCAAGCAAACGCCGTCGCCGCAAACCCTTTCAGCATAGTCGACTGCCTTCGATATCTCACTGTCACCCTCTTTCTTACATCCCCTTTGTTCTCCTTAGCTACCAACTTTGTATATAAAGTAGTCTTTATCTACCTACTACACTAACTACCGAGTCACCACCCAATCAGTATCTCTTTCGTCTGCGTTCCGTCTCGTGTGCCGCGCCGCCGTGCGCTCCCGTTCCCTCCCGTTTCCCGCGTTCGCTGTGCCACCGTGCACAAGTCCGCTCCCGTTCCGTTCCCGCGTCCCGTCCGCTTCCTCGTCCCCAGCTCACCCCTCTTCAACATCTTATCTTTGTCCACATCTTTCCCTTGGGTCGAACACACCAACTCGCACTTATAGCGGTTCTTTCAATGTACTGGTAGACCTCCATTCTTTGAATGTGCTCATTTTCAATGAATGGAAGTCTACTGGCCCCTTGCTTTTGATTCCACACAGACAACGTGCGTCCATCTTTATCTTTAAGGGCCCCGTGGCCTGTGGTCGTCTCTCCATTCCGAACCAGAGTATGCTTTTTCCTGAGCCGCTAATGGCTCCGGTAAGGGCGTTCTCTGGTTCGGCCTGGTGAAGTTCACATTACTGGCCCGCTCTGAGATCGTATACCTTATTGCGGCCCCGCGTGTCACCAGAACAGACGCCATTGGGTGTTTTTTTGTCTGGGATTGAGGGATGCTGATAAGGAAACAACCGGACCTCCTTCCCTTCACTCGTAAAATAGCTTCCCACCAATCTCATACATGTACCCGGCCGCACACGGAAGCCCGTGATTGTGCAGCGACCAGATGCCTCATGTAAACGCCCGAAATTCCCCTATAGTGGTTAAAATGAACATATAGGATATCGTGATGATGTCGGCTCTGCCGTACACTTTTCCACCACGTTTTGCAACAACCGTGGGCATTGTATGTCAATGCCCAGCGCTTGCTTAACATGCGTTCCACATAGGCGGCGATGAAAGGATATAGGGAGCATGCAGATGACCGGTAGATCAAATAGATAATACGACGCATCGATTGGATGTTATGAAGAGCTTTTTGCACAGGCAGAGGCCATAAGTTGTAAGTATAAACCCAAATTATAGAACACACGGCAAAATGTTGGTCGAGGAATGTATCCGAGAGACGACGAGTGATGCATCTAGGATCATCTCGGCGGTAGCATGCCAAAGTTGACTCTGATCATGATTAGGTAAACGTTGCGGTAAACGCAATTCCATGGCATCAGTCAGTTCAGTTTGGATCACACCCAACAACAGTACATGGACAACAACTGAGCGCTACTATGCCGCACCCTTATCTTACAGCATTTCAACACGACCGGCAAACGCCGGCCAACATTCGCCTGTCAATTATGTTATTGTCAGGCGCGGAACTCCCCATCCACCTACTGTATCGCTCCCTCATGTCGACGCCGACCGGGGTTCACACTCATCCCGATCCAGCGTCTCCGTCTCTCGAACGGGGCCGCTCTGGTTCTCGTGATTCCCGTGGCGGATCAGTGGCCCAACCTTCAGAGGACGCACCCACCTATCCCCCGGCGGACCACCTCGCGAATCAAGGAGCGATGAACATCCCCGCGCTGCATGGGACGCGCTCGAGAGGCAGGTACTTGCGGAACGCAGGCGGGCCGACGCACTGGACGCACGCGTGCGAGAGCTGGAAGAGGAACTCGCTCGTCGTGTGCGGGCCCCCCACGATCATGATAGACGGGCGCGTGGCCACGGCGACGACGGCGCTCGGACGAGGAAAGCGTGCGGCGGCGTACGGCCGGATCCCCGAAGCGCGCGAGCCCCGGACGCAACGAGGAGACGCGGGGCCAGCTGGGCGAGGTGACGGGTTTTCTGCTCGCGCATCGGGAGGAGTTTATGCGGAAGAACGACGTCGCGGACGAACGGTGGAGAGAGCGGCTGGAGTGGCGCGAGGAGACGAGTAGGCAGTTCCGGGCCCTCATTGGGATGGTTCAGGGCATCACCGATAGCTTCACGGAAGAGAAGGCGAGGCGCGAGGAAGAGCGCCGAAACGTTGTGGAGGGGCAACCCCGTAGGTGAAATGACCCTCGTTCATCTTTAGGTGCTCACATGAATCTGTTTCGATGGGGGAAAGGTACAGTGCCTAAGAGGTTCACAGCATTGCGTCAGGAATCAGAGAGACGTCATGCGGAAATACTTGACACCGTGCGGTCGACGGCGAACGTGCAAGTCCCATTCAATGTACAAGGGGTAGGCGTCCCTCCGCCATACCCTCGACCAACGATCATCCTAACCTTCTAAAGTATCTCGACGAATCCACCAAATCCATGGCGATAGAAGTACGCTCCTCGGCGAAGTTGGTAAGCTAGTACATCTATCCACGTACTCAACAACAATGTGCTTCTCAAGATATTTGTCTCTATCGCCCCGATCTCTTAAATGAAGGTGATATCGACGGTGATCGGATCTTACAAGGGGGAGAATGGGTGCGCGAACGCTGATGGTACACGTCCACGCAGGTCTGCCAAATGTGGCGATATCTCGTGCTTCGGTCAGCATCCTACCTGGGTCTCTGCCCTGTTTGTACACGTGGCACGCCCGTAGCCGACATACTGGTACATTCACCTCCTCTTTCGCTCATTATCGATCACATTCATCAGGATCCCGTCACTACCGCAGAAGATGAAGGGATACTCCTTGCGCTCCAGTACCGCGACAGCGTCCGTCGCGTTCGCCTTCTGATGCCTGTCCCAAATTTTCAGAAGCTCATCGTGGCCATGGAGAAGGAATATCCGATTCTGGATTACCTATATATCGCAACTGACAAAACAAAAAACGAGCTTGGTACTTCCCAGGTCCCTTCAGGTACCACAACTACGCTCCCCGGTCTTGATGAACTTCGCCTTTCCAATAATGTCCCCAATGCTTTCGACTTCCGCGAACCTCGTAACGCTCTTACTTCAGAAGATCCAGCCATCTGCCTATTTCCACCCAACTGATTTGCTTCGACGGCTTTCGCTCATGCCTCAGTTGGAGACCCTCGGGATCTCGTTCCTCGCTCCTGTTCCCAATCGTGAGGTCGAAAGGCACCTATTATTTACGTTGATGACGACACACGCCACACTTCCCAGCCATCGCTCGTTTGGGTCCAAAGGTGTTAGCGTTTATTTGGAAGCCCTTCTTCCGCGGGTCACCGCTCCTCTCCTCGAGAAACTCCAAATCACATTCTTCAACCAGCTGACCTTTTCGGTTCCACACCTCGTATTCATGGGCACAACAGAGGACCTCAGCTTCCGCAGTGCCAAGCTGATGTTCCATCGAGAGGCAGTTTTCCTGAGGGCGTATCCTCACAAAGGGGCCAAGATATATGCCCCCTACCTACAGGTCGGCTGCAGTCACCTCGACTAGCAGGTACTATTCTCTGCGGTGGCGGAACTCACCATCGACCACGGGAGCACAGTAGTACATCATCGGAGGCGCAGGACGAAGCCGACCGCACGTTTTCGCGCGACATTCTTCGGTCGTTCAGCAATATCCGGAGGCTCCTTATGCGCGACGGCCTCGTCAAGGAATTCTCCCGTTCTCTACAATGCGCTGACGGAGCTCTCGTATCCCCGATCATCCGATGCTGGCGACGGATTCACCGCGTTCGTCGATGGCCCCAGGAGCGCGGGGCGTCCTGCCAGTGTGAAGCTGGCCCGTCAAAGCGCCTCCTTCCACCGGCTGTGATGCGCGACGAGCGGGGAACTTTGCCATGGCTTTGATACTTGGAAGCGGCTCTCATACGCAATTCGTCAGTGTTGTTCGTCTGTCGTCTGGACTACGACCCCACACCCCCGCCGATTCTTATTCCCCATATCATCTCGTCGTCATCTATTTTCCACCTCCCTATCCTCAACTTCGGTTTCTCCAATTGTAACCATCGCAACGTGCGCACCAAGCACCACGTTCCTGCTGCGTCTGGCGCTGCGCGGCCTGCGCTCATGAAAGTCGTCACAACGATCAGCCGTTGCACTGGCATACTCTTTGAGCTCGGCGCGGCAGCGGCGGTCCGCGCCACCGCCTTTCATCATCGCATCGCCATGCATTCGCCGCCGTACCCTCCTCCGTCACGTCGCTGTGTGACCCCGCTGCTCCCGCTTCGGACGTCGGTCGGGGATGATCGGCTCGATCTCGCCTTCGGCATCGCTCCCGCTTGGATCCGCCGATCCCACTTTGCGCCACACAGGGGTCGCCTCTCCGGATGTGGCAGTCGTGCCACGGTTTCTGACTGGCGTTGGATACCCTCCTGTTGGTTAAAAGGTGGAGAGGCTCGCTTTCGCTTTGAGACGCCACCTCCCACCTGTTAGGTTCGTCCCCTAATCGCGCTTTTTCTCTCTTTTCCCTTCTCTAAGCTCTCGCTGATGCTCCTTCAGCCCTTTTCAGCCCAAGATTTCACGCACTGTTGGTTTCACCCATCTATCGAGTCACGAGACATGGAACATGATGACGCGCACATCGGTCAACAAGACGTGGGTGCGAACCTTGGAGGACCGGGAGTCCCTCCTCCTGGTCAAACGTTCGCCCACAACTTCGCAGTGGGATGTCTCACCTCCGTTCAAGACTACAGAGAGGGGCGAGAGGGAAAGGCTTAAGTGGTCAGCGAGCTCGTACAGGCTGTCGAAGCCCTCCGCGACAACTGGAAGAAGACCCAGAGGACGAGCTCGACAGGGCCCTCGGGACGTACGTGGGAATGCTCAACGATTTCGATCGAGAGAGAACCGCAGCAGTCAGAGGCGCAGACGGGCCCGGCGAGGACTATGGACGAGACGAGGATTATGAGGAGCCGCCGAATGAGGATCTGGGTCCCGCGATCAGAGGCCGCGTTGAAGATGCAGACGGCGATGGTCCGCGGAAGAGGCGTGTCATCGACAAGTTCATGCCGTTCCGCGTTGGAAACGACCCCGCTCTCTCAGCCGCCCTCAGGCGAACCCACGAGGCAGTCGACGGCTTCGCTCACGATCCGGCCTACGCTAAAGGGCGAATCCTTAGATGCCCAACGAGGCCAGACTTCCTGGGGAGCCTGCGGGGGGAGGTCCTCACCAACTCTTTTGTGGACCTCGACAAAATCTTCGAATTCCACTACGCCACCGCGGGGGAGGGAAAGAGAGCAGTCCATCAGATCGGAGACTTCCAACTCATCTCGTACTAGTACGCCGCGAAAGTCGATCGACACGTCGGAACCTCCGGAGAATGGGTCATCGCGTGGTCAAAATATAAAGACGCCGTACTTTTTGTCTTCCCACATCGCCAGAGTGAGCTCTCCGCCTACGGATCCCACATCCAGGACACCTTCCTTGCCAACCCTAACGCCACAGACCGGGTCCTCAAGTACGATAGGCGATTCCGGACCCGTGCAGCTGAGTCTGCCCTCGGACGTCCCTGCGTTTTTCACCGATTATCAATACTTCGTCCTCAACTCCGGAGGGGGCGCTGCGTCCGGGGGTTCGCGCGGATCCACACAACCTTCCAATGCACAGCGAGAGCGGCCCGCCGAGATCTGCAGAAGGTTCAACTCGTGGGACTCGTCGCGACGCTGGAGCGTGCAAGTACCGCCGCGCGTGCATCAAATGCAGGAAGCGCGGACATACAAACGCGGCCTGCAGTGACGGCATTGCCAGTAGCGATGGAGGGCGAGAATAAGTACCCTCGTTTACACGGGGTTTCCTTTGGGAGCCCGGGGCCGATTCGCGTTATGTCACCCCGTCAGCCTCAGCCACAGAGCTCATTTGGGGGCTTACAGAGGGGTTCTGGCCGCCTGCGGATGACGATCCAGCCCTCTACCCTTCCGAGCGCGATTTCGCTGAACGCCCGCTCTCGCCGGGTTCCGCGCGGTTCTGTGCCGACCAGCGCGAGGAGGAAGAGCGGCTCGGGCGTTTTTCGGCGCCCTTTTGCTCAGCTTCTGAGCCTCTCTTGCCCGGGATGATCAGTGTACCGGTCCACACGGTCGCGAAAAAGTTTGGAAAGCTCCGTCTCGTCGTCGATCATTCCGCTGGCGATTTTTCGCCCAATTCCCACATTTCCAGAGACGACATCCACTACGACCTTGACACCATCCACCATCTGGGGCATAACTTGCTCCACTTCAACGCGGCTCACGGGCGTCCGCCGCGCTGGCTTTTCAAATCGGACGTGTCGCAGGCCTACCGTCGCCTGCCTATGCGCCCCGCGTGGCAAATGCGGCAAGTAGTCACGGCGAATGACCAGCGCCGAGTCGACAGGTGCAACAACTTTGGCGGACGCGCCTCCGCCATGATTTGGTGTGCATTCATGAGCCTCGTTCTCTGGGTGGCGAATTTCCGTCTCTGCATTGAGGCGCTCCTGACGTACATGGACGACAATTTCAGTCATGACGACTCCGCAATCCTCGCCCTTTACGGCTCTATCAAGCCGATTTTCCCGCGAAGCAAGTGGCACCCCTTTTTTTTTTGAAAACGCTCGAACCCTTTTATTTATCCCGCTTTGTACAGTAGCTAGCTAGTGTAACTACGGGGGAGTTCAGTTGCTGGTAGCAGGTGATAGCATCAGCTCTAGTCAGCACGTTGTAGCCAGACCACGCGGGGTCCGGAGGGAGGAAAAAATGCATTTATGCACGCCCCATGGGTGGGGGGCAGTGTGGGGCTCAGAACATCTGGGATGGTCTACTACCCACTAAAACCTCACATAGAGGAATCCAGTTCGATGGTATTTCGAGTGGTTCCCGGGTGTCTTTGATTAGCCTGTGTATGCGTTGTCATCATGTTCATGCTTAGGTTGTCGGTGTCGGGTCAGGGCCCCCGGCCGCGGGTTGTCAACGGTGGTTCGTGACTTGGCAGTACCTTGCTTGTGTGTGGGGGGGCGTGGCGTGTCTTGGGGGGTGTATCCTTAGCGCGGTTCAAGGGTTGTCGTTGGCGATGGTGTTACCGTCTGGAGGGACATTGTATCTCCTCGAGGGTGTTGCCTGGAGTCCTTACGAGCGTTGACAATTTCTTGGATGTTCCCTGGGTTGGGTCGCGAGCATTTACTTGGGGTAGGCTCACCGTCCTTGTCTATTCGTGGGTCTGTCTACTGTTATTATGGGCTCGCTGATCTCTGGTCATTTGGTGTGGTTTCGTTTGTTATGTTTTAGGGTGTATGTTGGGGGGCGTGGGTGTGTAGTGTGTTTTTTCCTTGCCACGGATGCGTGGGAAACCCGCTCCAGGGTGATGGTAGCGGTTCAAGGAGCCCCCCAGCAAGTGGCACCCCTCTGTCTCTGGGATTTCACTGGGCCCACGTGAGCGCGGCGAGCAGGAGTTCGGCCCGTCACTCGTCATTACGGGTTTTCTCGTTGACCCTGCTTCACTTACCATATCGCTTGATGCTCATAGGCGTACCGACCTTGTCACCGCAGTTCGTCAATTCGTTTCGCCTCCCGCTGTCGGGGCACGCTCGCGACGTCAATCCCTTCGGCACTGGATGCACATCATCGGATGGATGAATTGCGTGCTCTCAGTTTGCCCGCTCTGCCGACCCGCGCTGACTCCATACGCGGAAATCTCGGGGAAAATCACCTCCATGCTCCGGTCTTCATCAACGCTGACGTTACCCGGACCTTCCTTTGGTTTGCTGACACTTTCGAGGGTTCATCGGGGGTCCGCCTGTTGCGGGCGACCCTCTGGGCGCCCGCGGGCGCCGACCTCGTTCTCTTTTGCGACGCGTCGCTCACCGGGTTTGGCTTCTGGGCACCATCGCTCCAGCGTGGTTTCTGCCATACCCTTCACAGTTCCCCTTCGCCCGCAGGCAACATTCTCTGGGTCGAAGCGCTTGCCGTGGCTTCCGCTGTTGAGTTCGCGGTCTCGCTCCCTTCGCGTCCGAAACGCCTTGCGGTCTTCACTGACAGCCTTGACACTGTTCAGATGTTTGACTCGCTTGCGCTTTGCTCATCTCGCACTTCGTTGACCTTCGCGTTTTCCACATTGCTGGGGACCGGAACGTCGTGGCAGACGCTCTTTCGCGCGGGCTTTTGCACGTGGCATTACAAGCACAACCCCGGCTCCAGGTCCACTCTTTTCAGCTACCCGCGCTCCAACCGGGTCATCGTCATCTTCCACCCCTTCGTTCTCCGCTGGGGCGTGGGCTACCATGTTGACGCACTCCACTGCCGCACGGCAGCCTTGGGCCCTGAGCGTTTCCGCCTGGAACGCGCCCGTTCCCTTGGTTTCGTCCTGGACCACTCGACCCGCTCGGTCTACCGCTCTCACCTCGAGTCCTACCTCACTTTCTGCGACCTCCATGGTTTCGCCTACGATCCCACGAGATCACGCTGTACAATTACATCGTCTACATGTCACATCACATCCAGCCCCGCTCCGTTGCAACTTACTTGTCTGGGATCTGTAGCGAGCTCGCGTCTTCCTTCGCCACTGTATGTGCAACCCGTCGCCCTCCCTCGGTGAGGCTCGGTCTCGAAAACGCTCCAAGGATGTCTCCGGCAGCTTGGTTCTCCGCCGACCCGGAAGCACCCTCTCACTGCCGATAATCTCGTCCACTTCGCTCTCATCGTCGCATCTCCGTCTCACGACGATCTCCTGTTCCTCGCGTTGACTTTTTGTGGCTGTCTCGACCTCCATCGCTTGGGCGATCATCACAACCCTTCACTCCGCTCTGCACGCAACCGTATCCTCCGCACGTCTGTGTCTTTCTCTCACGACACTTTCTCTTATCACCTTCCTGCCCACAAAGCTGATCGGTTTTTCAAGGGCAACATCATCGTCATTTCTCGCTCCGCCTCTGCTCTGCTTCAGCCTGTTTCTGTCTTCGCCGCGTACCTTGCCAGCCGTGATCGTCTCGCACGTTTCAACCCGTACCTCTGGCTGGACTCCCACGCCGCCGTTCCAACCCGCTCGTGGTATCTTGCCCGGCTACAACGGTTCCTCCCGCCGTCTTTCTGTGGCCATTCACTTCACTCTGGGGGTGCTACTTTCTTTGCTGCCCACGGGCGGTCTTACGACCGCATCCAGACTCTCTGCCGCTGGGCCTCTGACGCCTTCCGGATCTACATTATAAGTGCGAGTTGGTGAATTCGACCCAAGGGAAAGTGTGGACAGATATAAGATGATAAGATGTTGAAGGGGGAGAGCCGAGGACGAGGAAGCGGACGGGACGCGGGAACGGAACGGGGAGTGCACGGCGGCGCGGCACGAAAGGAAAGGGAGCGGACTTGTGCACGGCGGCACAGCGAACGCGGGCGAACAAAGGGAACGGGAGCGCACGGCGGCGCGGCACACGAGAGGGAACGCAGACGAAAACTGTTAATTGGGTGGTAGGGTCCACTACTCTAAGTAGGTAGTTTAGTGTTTACTTTATAGACAAGTTGGTATCTAGGGGAAGGAAAAGAGAGACAGAAAGAGGGTGACAGTAAGATAGACTATGCTAGCTGAAAGGGTTTGGGGCGACGGCGTTTGTTTGCAGGGGCGGTGGTGTTGTGTCGAGAGTGGGTCGAGGCCGAGAAGGGAGGGAGTGTCGGGCGTTGGGCGCTCCGGCATGGCTAATCGTGCTCAACGCGCACGTATTCCTTATAACATCCGTAAGCATCCCGCGCTGCTTCACGCTCTTGTCCCTCCTGCGGTTGTGCCCACTGCCTGACGACCCTTCCCTCTTCTTCCCCTGTCACCACCTGCCTCCCATCCTCCTCTCTTCCTTACCTACTCATACTCTCCGGGTCGTCCCTCTCCCCTGCGTTCTTCTGCCTTCTCTCCGGGGCCCTCCCCGCGTGCCTTTGCCAAAATAAATGTATGTTCTCAGGGGGTCGCACCCCCCGTGCCGCGCTATCCCCTTTCCTTTCCCGCTTTCGCATAAGTGCACCCATTTGAGGTGGGCCGATTAGTTTGGAAAAGAGAAGGTCAGCGCCGGTCAGCGTTTGAAGGTCGCGTTTTGCCAGAATTTGGGCGAGGTAACTATAGGTGAGGAGGGTGCACGAAAATTAAAGAAATTAAATAAATTAAATAAATTAATTCAAAGGGAGGGAAAAGACAGAGTATCTTGAGATGAGATTTGTACCTCTCACACCATCTGAGAGCAGGCAAAATTTTGTGGGCAGTTCATTCACACTTGGCTGTATGATAGGGGGCCCAAACCCAAGTATGCAAACCAATAAAACAGATCATTTTTTGTATATGAAGTGTGACATTTGTACCCATCCCTAGCCTTCCCTTGAGCCTCCCCTGTGGTGGGATGGGTTTGATGAGTCTCCTCCACCAAGAGACAGCATAGTACGAATGTCCCCATTCCTTGCAACTGCTGCTGGCCCTGGTCTGCCCACCTCACTGCTGCCAACTTGCTCACTGCTGCCATGTTGACCTAAGGCTAGGGGAAGTGTCTCACATGGGCGCCCCATGAATGCCCCTCTGCAGGTAGTGAGATGGCAGGCAGGACATGAGCGCTTCTTTCTCTTCCGCACTTGGGGTTGGCCATTGTCTGGCTGATGCTGGCCTGTAGTTTTCCGCTTCTTGTTGGAGCTAACCATAGGTGGCATTGGAAGTGGTGCTGGTGCTGCATACTCAAACTGGAGGGCCAGCTGGGAGGTACTAAGATGGCCCAGCACCTGGTTAACCTTCCAGTGTGATGGTGGGTCAGTTTCTGCTGACACATGAGCTGAGGTGGATGGGCACGACTTCTGCTTGATCTCCTGGTCAAGTGGAACTGGTACCTGTGGTGGAAGTGCAGGAATGATGGTGGCACTGGGGTTGAGCAGCCTCTGAATACAGTCGTATGCATCACGTTGCTGTTCAACTGAGTTTCCTTCATTTCTGTTCTCTGACCACACCTTGTGGTAGTTCTTTAGGTGCTCTGGCAGCTATGAAATGGGTGAGCACACAGCCATGCCCTTCTGACTGCACTGAACTCACCTTGTAGAATATCCCAATGTTGTTCACATGCTTGGACCATGTCTGAGCCACACTGACCCAGTTTGGGGCTGATGGCCCTGAAAACACATGGTTAGTGGACAGGAGCAGTCTGTAGAGTGCCTTCTCTTCAGTTGTATGGATGGGCAGCACTGCTGACCATGTGTCTTGCTCCCTTGCCAAGTCTGCATGGGATATTTTCTCCTTGTTGGCATGCTGTGCATTGAATGGCAGCATCCCAAGCTTTGTGCGGACTGTAGAGGTCAGTGGAAGGATGCCAAATGCCTCTGAGGAAGGCTCATAGTCATTCCCATTCACCCAGCCTGCCATTGGCTGCCCTGCACCCTGCTGAAAGATGTGGGTTGTCTTGTCCAGCAGGTCTGCAATCTTGTTCAGTGTCCAGATGTCAAATGAATGTCGGTATGGCATTCCTGTGCGGTTCCAGGTACCAACCTTGGTCACAAGGGACAGGTGAGCCTGAAATGACTGGGCAGCAGAAGGCTTTGCAAACTCACCATAAGGTTATGCCTTAGGGCATATTCACGAAGCAGATTCTTGGCAAAGCGTGGTGAGGCATTGTAGGGGCCAAAGCGCTTGATAATGTTCTGGTGGACCCCCCCTTCAACACTGTTTGTCCCACGCAGGCAGCGGTAGTGGGGTACCCCATCATCATCCCTTTTGCGTAGTGTGTACATAGAGATGCCTGGTGGGTCAGAGAAGTACCCAGCACGTACACCCTCCATCACATTGGTGGCCACTTCCCATGCTGCCTTGCTGAACAGTGGAAGCCCAGTAGTGGCATCTTTCAGCGGTCCAAATGTGGTGAGGACATGAAGGACCCGAGGTGCGAGAGTTTCTGGTGGAGGAACAGTTCGTCGAACATGCTGCCAGACAAGGTCAGAGTGCCACAGGACCATCTTCTCAAATGACAGCCTTCGCTTTTGCAGGATGGGTTGCAGCGCGGCCTTGTCTTCCTCATCAGGCACAAGCAGTGCATCTCGCAGAGCCCGGCAGAATGGACGACGAAGCCCATGACGCATGGGCACCTTGAACTGGTGCATGAGGTGGAAGATGTCACCCAACACACGAGAGCGAAGGGGAGGTGATGTCATTGGTGGTGGAGAGCTGGCCATGGCCTGTATGAGAGCTGTAGCAGCCTGAGAGCCTTGTGCATCGTGCTCCGAGGTGCCCAGGGGCTGCTCAACCTCAGGCTGGTGTACGAAGTCACCTTCCTGAGTGCCAGGTGGGGCACCACCGTCGAGGGGGTCATCAAGCCTATCATCAATGGGCTGTATAGTCAGCGTTGCTTGTGGCACGTCCAAGTCTGTACCACAGTTGTCAGTGGTGGGTCTTGGTTGTGGATTGGTGCGTGGCCAACTGTGGGGGACCAGGCCTTCGTCACCGACACAGGTCAGGAGGTCCTTGAAGCAGCACAACACATTTGCCGGCAGCTCATTGACAACCTCGGACAGTGGTGTTGGCTTCTTTGACTTGAGCAGCTCGGGTCGGACAAGGTAGGCAGGGACGATGAGCTGGGAAATGACAACAACAGTTCGCGTTTTTGTCACATTGACACCCTGCCACTTCTCATGGCGGTCAAGGGCCAGGGTGCCATATGCCACAGCAGATGCCCGATCTCGGGACATGAGCTTCACGCGGGTGCCGGGGGGTGTGATGTCTGACACAAAGCGGGACCGAGATGATGTGTGTTGGTCGGGCGCAGCTTCTGTGAGGGCTTCATACACCTTCCACGACGCAAAGGCATCCTGGGCAGCATATTCAATCTGATCAGGGGAGAGCTCCCCATCATCCCACCCAGTACTGACACGCACACCTCCATCTTTCACAAGGGACTTGCCCAGGACAGTCTGTACTAGGCTGGCCAGTCCGACACTCGAGCGCTCCGCAAGCATGGAGTCACGAGCCAGGGCACCAAGCTCCTGCGCACCCACGAACGGCAACTCATCTCCTCCATCCATCAGGCCACAGTCCCGATACAGGCGCGTAAAGTCTGCCTTGATGTGAACACCATATTTGTGGACCCGTGGTGAGCGTAGGAGGCACAGGAGGGTGCGTGGCAGCTTCAACACACCACCATCCAAGTACGGCGTCATCTAGCAAGCGGGTCCATGGGCTTCAGTGTGGGGGTCAAGCGTGCTTGTGGGCAAAACTCACCTGGACGATCCATATCTTCTTGTTGAATGCAATCGTGACCACAGAAACCAGACTGTGAACGCCAGTTTGACGATTCACAGACCACTCCATGTCCATCGCGATGGCACGCGACGATTCCGATGGCAGAGCTGCAACATCTTCGAGAAAGGTGTTGAGGAGGTTGTCGACCTGGTACCGTGAGCGGAGAACCGAAATCTCCCAGTCTGTTGTGATGGTGAGGGGCTTGAGGTCGGAGTGCGTCACTGGCTGCACATCACGCAGCAGGGATGGGAGGGTGCGCTCGAGCTCACGCTTGTCTCCACGCACATTGTCTGTAAAGACAAGCTCAATGTCGCGATGGCCATACTTGCGGAGTGAGGCTGGGATCTCGGCAAGGGCGGGCATCACCTGCTCATGACCCTTTGTCATCGTGAGGGCCATCGCACGCAGTTCACCATACTCATTCACAACCGAGAGCAGTCCCCCAAAGATTGGGACGCCGTTCACCTTTCCGAGGTGCTTGATGAGCTTTCGACATGGTCATGGTCAGTACACATGCCAATTGCCATCGGGATGCGATGAAAGCCACACACCTTGAAGCTCAGGTCCATGCTGAGGAAACGTGCCGAAAGCATGGCCATGTGCTGGTCAATCGATGGTGCGTGCCTCTCGATGAGGTTGTTGTAGAACGTCCGGAAGTACTTCGGGGATGGGACAAAGCCAGCATAGCCACCTGGATCATCCCAGGCACTGAATGGCTCATGCAACGCGAGCCCCTGCCCGAAAAGTGGCACCTGTGAGCGCTGCAGCACCATCTCGAGGTACTGCAGGTAGGTCTTCTCATATGTGCGTTGATGGAATGATCGGATCATCTCTGCAAAAGGGGAGGGGCCAATGCCCCGCTGAAAGCAGGAGCGGAGCAGGACAACAAGGGCGTCAGAGAGCCCCCTCGGTGTGTGAGGTGGAAGGGGAACTGTGCAGAGAGGGCCGGTGGGAGGACATCGAGGACGGGCTTTGACCAGCCTTGGAAGGACCGGCCACACTTGAGGCAGCGGTAGCGCTGGCTGATGATGTACACAACCTGGTCAATGTCCACTGCACGACGTGGCGACCGTGCCATTGAGTGGGGCGACAGGAAGGCAGAACTGTTGTTGCATGACGGACAGGGGATCCTCGCAAAGACATGTGGGAGCCAGACAAAGTACCGTGGCTCATAGAACATGCTTGGTGACAACTGGCGACGGCCATCCAGAGCAAGGAAGCGATTTTCTTCAGAGAAGAAGAATGAGCCCTGCGCATAGCACTTGGGCATGAGCACGCCCCGCGCGTTCTTCACCATCCCATTCCGGAGCTCCTGGCACACACTTGAATAGCTCTGCTTCAGCCACCATGGCAGGGCCGAACGTGGCTTGCCTTGCGACGCCGGTCCACCCGAGCCCCGGACACCAGCATCAGTGTTGATGGCATCCTCTTCGGCCTCTGCGCTGGCATCGAATGTTGCATCGGCACATCAGTAACCCTACGAAAAAGTTTTCGGCCATGGTTTGGTCTGGTACAAGACCAAACCAGACCAAACCAGACCAAAAAACTCGAAAACTCACAACTCGAAAAGTCAGGTCCAAATTTTCGCAATGACTGTTGGTCTCTGGTACCCAACCATGGCTCACCATTGCTCACCATTGCTCACCATGCACCATGGCTCACAACCCGACAAGTCCCGACAAGTTCAAAACTGTGATAATATTAAAATCAATTGCAATCTACCTAGATCCGATCTATCCAGATCCAATCTATCTAGATCCATTTTTGTGCCTGTTTCTCACACTCCTCAAGTGTGACACAGGTCACACTCAGGTCACATTTCTTCAACCATTAACAATTCAAGGTTTTTAATTATCTAAGTACAAATATACAGAAAAGTGCCTATTTTAGTAAATTATATAACAGTGATATGCGGGGCGCGTTGTGCCCGCTGTGCGCGATGCCACTCGGCGCGGGACCACGACCCGCAGGCGCTGCAATGTCGTGGTCGTCGTGGTCGTCGGTCGTGGTCGTCGTGGTCGTGCTGGTCCGGTGTGTCGTCGTGGTGGTCGTGGTCGTGGTCGTGGTCGTGGTGGTCGTGGTCGTGGTCGTGGTGGTCGCCGATGTGTCGTGGTCGTCGTGTGGTCGCCGTGTCGTCGTGGCTGGTCGCCGCGATGTCGTCGTCGGTCGTGGCTGGTCGCCGCGTTGTCGTCGTCGTGGTGGTCGGGTCGTGGTCGTGGCTGGTCGCCGCGATGTCGTCGTCGTCGTGGCTGGTCGCCCGATGTCGTCGTCGTGGTCGTGGCTGGTCGCCGCGTGTCGTCGTCGTCGTGGCTGGTCGCCGCGATGTCGTGGTCGTGGTCGTGGCTGGTCGCCGCGATGTCGTCGTCGTCGTGCTGGTCCGTGTAATGTGGGTGACGCTGCAGGGGAGGGCTCGCCGAAGTGCATCGGCGTGGGACACCCGGGGTGGTAGAGCATCAGCATGCGAGACAGGCGAGGGAAGGAAGGGGGTGCTTACATAGTCAGAGGGATGCTCAGCGGTTGGGCGGGAGCTCGTTGGGGAGGACCACGACGACTGTGGTATTGGCGCGGAGAGGGCCGACGTCCTTCGGGTCCAGCGAGGGGAGTGCACCGAGTAGGTGCAAGCTGGGGTGTGTCGCTGCAGGAAACGGTTGGATCAGAACTGTTGTCAATCAAAAAAACGCGCACCTAAGCTCAGGGTGAGGAGCCGCCCGCAGTGGCGCGTGCTGACGCAGGCAGTAGCGCATGCGCCAGGCAGCGGGAGGCCTCGAGCGAAGGGGGGCAGTGCGAGGGCAAGGGCGTGCGTGGATAGGGGGGCCGAGGACATGCGCGAGCAGCTTCATGCTGCTGCTGGGCGTAGAGGGGACACTACATATATAGTTGCCATCCACATGTCAGTTTACTTTTCCTAAAAAAAAGGTGAACTTACTTGGTGGGGAGAGACGGTTACTGGGAGTGAGAACAAGCGGTCGAACTTCAAAGCGTTCAACTTGAACATGTCACATGACACGGTCGTTCTCGTTCTTGAGGGCCGGCTAGCCTGAGGCCTTGGGAGGACTCGACAGCGTTGTTGTTGTTGTTGTTGCCTGCCTGCGGTCAGCCTCGAGTGCAGAGACTCTGCTTCTCTGTCCTTCCTTCCCTCTCCTTCCATCTCCCTGTTTTTCCCGACGACCGAGCCCATATGGCTACTCAATCCGAGTCCTCTTCTTCTCAGGCAGTCTCACAGCCACAATCGTCGTCTCCAAAACATCCTTCAAAGTGTTCCCTCTTCGCCCGATCTTCCCCCAAACCTTGGTCAAAAAGTAAGGAAATCAAGTCAACCCCTCCTCCAGACACAAAGTCGGCTAGTCCGTCCCCGTCGTCACAACCCGACAATCCTCCGAACGCCCCCGCTCCCGGCGCCCCTGTTGCCCCCACTCCCTCGTCCTCCCCTTCGAGCTCTTACCCTGCCACGTCCAATCTCACCGCGAGCACACAGCAAGGCCCTCCCGTCACTGGCCCACATCCTCCAGCCAACCAGGCCTCCTCCGCTCAACCTGCGACGACGTCCTCGACCACCGTGGCATCACTCCCAGGACCTTGATGGCATGGATCCCTTCATGGACATGGGTTCATGGGCCGTGAGGGCCTCCCATAGCACGGCGACCCTGCACGACCTCCCTCAGTCCTTCCAGTGTCCTCCCTCCTGAACAAACGAACGAACGCAAGCACGCCGCACACAGCCCCCACCTTGACCACCACCGCCAACAAAACGGCTATGGAGCAATGTCGGCAAGAATAGGAAGCCTCGGAAGGAGGCCCACAGTGGCAATGACACGCGGCCGTCGGCCAGGCCATCAGGTGAGTGCGAGTGCACAAATGGTGCCCAATGCTGACCATCCCCCTTCTCCCGGACGCCGCCCCTTCACCAGGGCCCTCGATTCTGGCCCCGGGCCCCTTGGCGACACGATGACCTCCTCCCGAGGAGGCTCATCCTCAAGACCCCGGATTGCGACCCTTTCCAGGGTGACCCGCCGCGCTTCGGTTGAGCGCCTTGTGCAGGCCACGACCGTGCGCAGTGCGGCGCCTCTTACATTCGCGTCGGGCTCGGAATCGTGCCTCAAACCGCTGGGGCCCAAGTTCGTCGGCTTCGCGCCTCAAGTCTTCCGGGTCCGCGCCAGCGACCATCTTCACCGAGCGACGATCGCGCGAACGGTGGCGTGCGCCACGCAGCCAGCGCAAGCGAACGGCGGCGTGCGCCACGCAGCCAGCGCAAGCGAACGGCGGCGTGCGCCACGCAGCCAGTGCAACGCGAACGGCGGCGTGCGCCATGCAGCCAGCGCAACGCGAACAGCGGCGTGCGCCACGCAGCCAGCGCAACGCGAACGGCGGCGTGCGCCACGCAGCCAGCGCAACGCGAACGGCGGCGTGCGCCACGCAGCCAGCGCAATGCGAATGGCGGCGTGCGCCACGCAGCCAGCGCAACGCGAACGGCGGCGAGCGCCGCGCTGCCAACGCAACGCGAACGGCGGCGGGCACTGTGGCACCCGCGCTGTCCCACTCGCGGTGCAGCACGCATCTCGGGGATCCGCGCCCGGCGCGAGAACAGCGAGCCGAGCCTCGCGCGTTGATGTCCTTCGGTTTGCGGCGGCTGTTTACTACTACATGTCCTGTATATACTCTAAATAAAGTAACTACACTACAAGATGAACCTTTGCATTAAAAAAAAACCGGGTTGAGCACTTGCGGTGTTCACGCGGTGATTTGAAATATACTGCGGCCGCGGTTGGAACCCGTACCCGGTGTGAGGGAATAGGAGAGTAAAAATTAGATAAATTAGATAAACTCGGAAGTTTGTAAAAAAATAATGTACATATACAATATAAAGCAATTGGCTGAATTTTCGTATTTGAAATTTCTGGTTCTCACGAAATATGACCTATTTGTTGACTGGCTCGACCGGGTTTGAGCGGCTGACTAACCGATTGTGGCTTGGCCAAAGAGAGCCAGACTGACGGCTCCACCAGTTGTGGCTCCGACTCTGGGAGTTGCCGCAACACTGCCTTAGCAAAAACTTAAATATATTTAATTCGAATTTTGACAATCAATTGCGAGTTGTGAGTCTTGTAGAGTCTTGTAGAGTCTGGTTGAATTGTTGACCAGAGCAAACCATGGCAAAAGTGCCAAAAACTCGAAAATTTTTTTGTACATTTACTGATGCATCATCCTCATTGACATCATTCTCCACATCGTCAGCCAATGGGTTGAGGTGGGGGTCCCATGAGAGATCGGCACCGTCCTGGCTCTCTGTGGGATTGCACATCAGCCACGAGGGCACGACACAGTGGCCAGCCAAGACAACACACCATGCCAGAGGTGCAGTGGCACACCCTCCGCCGCACACAGGTCCGAGTTTTCGCACACCTCCACAGCTGGCTGTCGCACCAAGACTGGTGCCACCTCATGGGGTTGGGCAAGGGCGGCGTCGGAGGGGTCCAGCTGCCCCCCTCCTTCGGATTCACCGTGATCGGGCATGTTGGGCCCTGGGCCTGTGTGCGAGAAAGGGAGGGAGGAAGGGTTGGCGTCAGCAGGCGAGTGGCGAGCAACAGCGGTCGCTCACCTGAACGCACGGGGTGAGCGCTGTGAGCCCCGTCCAGGCCATCCGTGGGGCCGCGCGTGTCCCGGCCTTCTGCACGAGAAGGAGCTGCACGCCGATGCTCCTGTCGGTGACACTCCGGCGGCACTCGGGTCGCACTTGTCGTCAGCGCGGTGGCTGCCATCGGTGAGGTGCCACATGGCCGTGCTTGGTCTGTCGGGGGCGTTCCCATTCCCGTTCTGGTCGACGGCTCCGAGGCATGCATGTGCTGCACACGGCTGTCCCTGGACGTGTGGGCGTTATCTGTGTCTGAGAGAAGGCAGGCGACGGTCAGCATTGGGACCGCTCACACGATGGCCGATGGCCTCACACCCGCACTCACCTGATGGCCTGGCCGATGGCCGCGCGTCCTTTTTAGGCCTTCCAACGGGCCTCCCATTCTTGCCAGCATTGGGGCCATTCTTGGAGCCCTTGGGGCGGCCTCGTGGCCGTTTTGTTGTTGTTGTTGTTGTTGTTGTTGCCGCTGCTGTTGCTACTGATGCTGTTGCCGATGTTGCTGTTGCTGTTGCTGATGTTGCTGATGTTGCTGCTGCTGCTGCTGCTGCTGTTGTTCTTCTTCTTGTTGTTGTTGGTGGTGGTAGTGGTGGGGACGAAGGCAGTGGGGACGAAGGCAGCGGGGACGAAGGCAGCGGGGACGAAGGTGGCAGGGAAGAAGGCGGCCGTTCTGGTGGTGGGGATGACGAAGGCCGAGGCTGCGGCAGTTGCAGCTGTGACCGTCCTGACTCCATTTGGGCTGCGTGGGGAGCGTGTGCGGCGTTCGTGCGTTCGTGCGTGGGTGCGTTGCGTTCGTTCGTTTGTTCGTTCGCGAAGTGCGAGGAGATGCAAACAAAATCAACAACGCGAGCGGCCGGCGGTCGCCGGTCGCCAGTCGACCGCCCGTGACCGTGTTCTTTTTACATTTCGAACTCCGTTAAGTTAGGTGCTCGATCGTCCCCACCTACGGCCTAACCGCCAGAATTTGCCCTTAGTAAGCGCTGACCGCTGACCGGTCGCTGGCTGACTGGCCCGAGTTTACGCTGCGATGGGAATGTCGGTCACCGCAATAATTCGTTAACTTATGATCAGGGAAAGCACATCAAGGATTTGGGTATGAGCGGTGTCACGGTTCTGTCAAGGGTTTTGGTACTAGGTGCCACCGCGTTTGGCAAGGTTACATGAGAATATTTTCGAGACAAACTTTCAGGTCATAGCAAGGCACTCTTCGTGTCGATCGACAACACACGCCGACGTCTACTCCGCACGGTGGTGGCTCACAATTGCCAAGCGGCACTCAACCAAAGGCCCAACGAGGCTTGCCACGTCAAACATCAAACGCACATGACGAAAACAGTCGCGTTTCATAAAATTGAGTACCACACTTCATACCGGGCCGACATAAGGAGATCCGATCACATTGGCAGTACAAATAGTACTGTAACCTGTGTGCTAAGTACGGAGTCGAACGAGAGTAAAGAAGAACGATAAGCAGGGGCGTAGAGGGCATCGATATCAGTGGGAAAGAAAGGAGAGAGCGCCGTTCAACGATGACTTATCTTCTGCACATCTACTCCTCTCCCTGTGGATGCACAGTCACGGGGTGACCAGAGACTTGCCGCGCTGCGACAAACTGCGCGAAGGCTTCCTTGACAGGTCCCGATAGTGAGGCCTCCAGTAAGGAAATGCTTTGTAGCGCGGGTAACACGTCCATTATTCTCTCCCCAAGGAGCTCGACCAAGGCAGGCACGACGCGCGGTGTAAATTCATCGGATATGGATAAGCGTTTCACGGTAGTAAATGGACGTAAAAGGTCCAGCCATTGTATGTTCTCCACATCGCCTTCCCAATGTGATTGTGAAGATGAATTCTCGCAGATTTCGAGGCGTTCCAAATTGAAGAAGGAAAGGAAGGGCGAACCACAGACCTGGGTCAGAGAAGAAAGCTGCCAATCTGATGCGTCGCATCGGATTCCCAATATGACGTCCGAGTGACCAGTTGTCGTGAGGGAAAGTCCGACAGTGTCATGGCCAAACATCAATGCCATGCCTGCTTGACTTTGTGACCTGAGCTTCTCCGCATGACTGATGAACGAGGAGAGCCGTGGAGTGTTGAATATAAGTTGGTTGAAGAATGTTATCTCGAGGTCACCGAGTAGCGGTGCATCAATGCGGGAAGTGAGGTCCTCCAAGTACTCGCTGACACCTCGGAACTGAAAAACAATGAGAGCAGGGAGAACGGTGCGGATCGACCGAGGTGGACTTGGTTGATCCGGGCGAGATCGTGGGGATTCGAATCCGATGTGAAGAAGTTCGAGCCTGGTCAATGCGGAGATACCAGTGACCATCGCCTCGGGTGAAATGTACCCAGAATGCGGGATATCCAGAAGGCGAAGTTCGACAAGGTCACTGGTAGAGGAAAGTAGTTTTGGTATTGCCGGAAATGAGATGCCTTTGAAGTAAAGGACTTGTAGACGTGGGGCAGATCCGCCCAAGAACGAATCGGGAAGGGCAGGCACCGTGTTTCTTTTTCTCGTGCGAAGGTGGAGAAATGTTAGTTCCGGGAATGGCTCCGTCATTGCCGCGGTGAATCGGTCCAAGTCAGATTTTGGAGTGTCCCAGAGTCGGATGCGACAGACACGACCGGGATGCTCGAGTGCGGCAACGATGTTATCCGCACCTTCCGCGTGCATAAATCCGTTACTGTCGTCCTCTATGATGATGGGCAACACTGGCCAGATGTCCAGCATCTTCCTCACAGGCGTCTTGTACTTGCACCGAAGTCGCAGATTCAGGCGGTGTGGTGACGCAAACACAACGGTTCGCCATCGTCGGCAAACGTGCACCAGTTTATGCCATCGGTGAATGCCTTCATTCACCGTATCGATTTCGAATATTTCCAGGAGGACATCGTCGGGGAGTATGTCGATTGTCACTTGGCCCTCGGTCGATTGGTCAGTAGTTCTCATGGATACTGCGTAAAGGACATACGCCGACCCCAACCACCAGTCTCTCCCCTGGGATGTACGGAATGCCCTCGAATTACTGGTTCTTGAGATGGGCCAGTCATCAGAACCGTGGATCCAGGGATGTCGGGGAGTAATGATGGGGATACATTCGAGGTCACTGCAGAGACTTGATGACGGACGCGCTTTCGAGTATGACTATGTGAGACTGTGAGTTACTTCAGCAATCGTGCTAGTAATTTCCCTTGACTCACGAATGAGAGCCCATCACTGAGCATTCGGTAGAGGTGAGGTGACGCAGGGAATTGTCCAGCACAGTGACTAAATTGTGAGATACACTGCATGCTGTTACATAGCCATTTGGCACGTGGACACCTACAGCACGGCGCGGTTCCAACGGCCCGGGACGGGGACGGGCAAACTCCGCTGCATTTGGCATCGTCCGGGGGACGTATTACGATACGTAACTAGTTTTTGTTTTCCCCGTGCGTGCGTGGGTTGATGTCTGTGTTGTTGACACCGCCGCACCGTCGTTGAATCTTTCCGTTTCAAACCTTCCCATCCTACGATTAATGCAAGAAGTCCACATCGTTCCCAGTAGAACCTCTCATTTGCAAACACAGCGTGCGAATAAATACGCCACAGCAATGGGACCCAATGATAAATGGGAAGGCACGCCAGTGGCACGCCCCAAATCGCCGGGTATAGCCTACGGAGATTACAACAGTGCCCCAACCGCATTTAGATGGGAGTACAATATGGGAAGTGGGAAGAGGCGATTCTGTCTGATGGAATTATAGGCGGACAAAAATCGTGCCTAAAATGGCACGGATTATGCACCTTTTCACGCTTTCCCCGCTCTCTCCCGCTCTCCCGCATCTTCTGTCCCTGTCATGTCCCATTGCTTGTCTACCGCCATCTGCCTTCCCTCCATTAAATGTTCTAACCCAATTCCGCTTAGTCATGAGTCCCGACGTTCGAGGTATGCCCTTTCTGCTATGACTGTTGACATCTGAGTGAATACGACGCAGCAACAGTGCCAACAGCCCTCATGGAACATCAACTAGCATCCACATCCTCGACGATGATTCCCTTCTAAACATATTTTATCTTTACCGACGTATTCCCACTCCCGTGAACGCAAATGTGACTACGGCTGGCAATGCCTTGTTGGGTGAGGAATGGGACAGAGAATGCTGGTGGTTCAAGCTCGTGCACGTTTGCCGAAGATGGCGTTACCTCATACTTGGTTCGGCATCTCATCTGCGTCTTTCCCTCGTCTGTAAACATGGCACACCAGTGGCGGACATGCTGGCACATTCTCCTCCCCTTCCGCTTGTCATCAATTTCTCCAGCAACGATCGCAGCGTTAGTGCAGAAGACGAAGAGGGTATCATCCTTGCACTCCAGCACTGCGATCGCATGCGCTGCATTCGCCTGGAGAAGCCTGTTCCGAGTTTGCAGAAGGTCATCATGGCCATTGATGGGGAATTCCCGACGTTGGAATACCTATCTATCTGGCATCGCTTTGGTGACCGCGAAACCTTGATGCTTCTCCAAACGTTCCGGGCACCACATCTACGTCACCTCATGTTGGTAGACTTCGCCATTCAATTGGGATCTCCATTACTTATGCCAGCCACGGGCCTCGTCACTCTCTGGCTCGAGGAGATCCCCCCATCCGCCTACTTTGGTCCCAATGATTTACTCCAACAGTTATCACTCATGCCTCAATTAGAGACGCTCGCAATCGGGTTTCGCTTGCCTGTTCCCGACCGCGATATTGAAGGGCAATTGTTGCAAAGGTCAATGATGGCAGATATCGTCACACTTCCTAACCTTCGCTGGTATTGGTTCCGCGGGACTGGTGCTTGGTTGGAAGAATTTATTCTTCGGATGGCCGCCCCTCTACTAGAGAGGTTTGAGATCTTTTTCTTCGCTCGTCTGACCTATTTCTTCATTCCGCACCTCGAGCAATTTCTGAACACAAGGGGTAATTTCAAGTTCAGTTGTGCCGACATCACGTTCTATCAGTGGCAAGTTTCCGTGACTGCACATCCCCATGGAACGACCAGGGCGCACCCCTTGTGCCTGCAAGTTGGCTCCAGATACCTCGACATCCAGTTATCTTCTGCTGTGCAAATTTTGAGCCAGCTCAGGACGGTGCTCTCCACCGTAGAGCATCTTACTATTCGGTATGAGAGGTACCCTGTAGTGCCGGAATGCCACCATGAGGCTTCCCGCCTGCTGTGGCGAGGACTTCTTCGATCGTTTAACCATGTGAAAGAACTTGTCGTGTGCAAGGGGCTCGTCAGCCAACTCTCTCGTTCTCTCCGAGTAGATTGCGGAGAGTCGCCGATGGAGATGCTGCCCGAGTTGAAGGAGCTTGCATACGACGTAAATGGTGATACTGGCGACGCATTCACCGTATTCATCAATGCCCGCCAGGACGCAGGTCATCCTGTAGTCCTGGTCCATCGTTGAGCAAGCCCTACGGAATCGTTTTCTGACCTCCGCGAACCCTGTCAACGAGCGTCTAGCTGCGGCCAGCTCTCGTCCTCACCATGATCATAAAACGGGACGGGCATCGCAAAGTGACAAGTGACAATACAGCACCGTACGAACACCTGCATGGGCTTGGGCTGGCTGACAAAAGGATCATCGCGAAACTGAGTTCAGGCCGTGACCTGCTCCACGCCTGATCGACTGCCCCATTAATATTGGATGCTAGGTAACCGTTATGGACTCTCATACACGCAGTTATCTCACCACGGATTCCACGGATCTTATCAACCACAGACTCTGGCACCGTACTTCGGTCTTCCGAAGGCTGAGTCTCGCCTCACTCGAGGCACGACTGTCGTGACATGATGCGGCCTGGACCAAGAAGTATTTATATGTGTACAATTAGGTTTTATAAATTGTGCTCTTATCCTTAGACCCGGATCCCATTGCCCTGCCGTTCGTTCCACTCTCCCTGCTAGGATGGTCGATTTCCACGACCCTGTTGTTGAATTGGCCAATTTCAGTCAGTGCACTTTATACTCTGAGGCTTTGTAAAACCCACAAATGTTTTTTCTTTTGACAGAAACACTGGTCAACTTAATTCACACATTCGCTGGCCTCTACATGTGAGTCTGCCATGTCACACCAGCCTTCTTGTTCTCAGGGTGTAACTCACATCTCAATCCTCATCTCCAGCTGGGAATTCGTCAGTACTCTTGACTATGAATGGAGCGTCATTAGGGGGCATCGCCCCTACCGCTGGACAATATGGGTCTGTGATTTCAGGCATTTCTTTTGAGTTTTATTTCCCACCCCAGGATCCGTCAGACTGATTTGCGCCTTTGGTAGATATACTCGTTTACGCGTGTGGCAACCCTTGTGGCTGTCACACTCGTCATCGTTGAATTTAACTCTGAGACTTCATACTCCTGTCAGGTAGGCAGCGGGACTCGCGTCCGCGATATTACACCTGTACCCTGACCGACTATCCACCAAGGCTTTGATCACTTTCGACATCGTGGGCACCCACCTTCAATATGCTGCTGTCCCTGAATTGAGCGGCTTTTCTCTTTTCTCAAGATCTTCTCCTGCCTGGCTTATGCCGCTGCCGAACTGTTGATTGTGCTTCGCATGTGCGCCTGGTAGTGCTATGCGTCTGGTTAAGACAATTAACCTCATGGATACCCGCAGTATCGCTATTTGGAACAAACAAAAGGTCGTCGTGGCGATTTCGGTCGGTATATGGGTGGTCAACAGTATATTGCTCATACAAGGTGAGTCCCGTTATCCCTTGACGATGATCAAGAATCCCGGATGAACATGGTTTGGTACTAGCCATGTCGCGCGTAAATAATAGTATCATATGCCTTCGGCCGTCTAAATTTACAATACCCATCCGCAGCTCCGCTCACGGACATTTATTGGTTACTGCTTACCGCGCAACGTGCAGATCAACGCACTTACCAACACCAGTATCCTCGTTACTGGTGTCGCCTTGCTTCTCATCATGCTCGTTGGCTTACTTCCCCTACGCATGCAAGGGGCGGGGTCACTTTCCCTGGGAGGCCTCCTGTGGACACAGGTCTGGTGGTCGTTCTTTCTATGTGTGCGGGTCTCAGTTTGTTGATGTATTTCGGGCTGTCAGGGTATCATTTGGGTTTTTATTGCCACCGTCGCAGGGGTCATGCCGGTTGTATGTTTAGCCGGTTTTCTTGCAGCGCTTGTTCTCACTCGTCATCGCAGATCTTCCTTTGTTTGAACCTAAACGGTGCGGTTTTCTCATTCTCTAGTCGACCACCTAAGTTGTTAATTGTTTTCTAAATACCAGACTCCTGGAGTACGGTACGTTCTTGATTGCTACGACTGGGGAAGGCCTCTGTTTCCTTACGCCTATCCGTTGTACAGATGTTCTTATTTCCCTCCCTTATCGCAACTACAGTCGCTGCCACACGGATGCACCGCTCACTTACCGACTTTGTCTCTCGATTGCCCGAATGGTATGGCGTCGTTTTTCCCTTCGTGACTACTCCAGCGCTTACTGCGAAATCGATTTTACGGCAGTACATCGGATGGCCTCAGAGGAGGTAGCTGTCCAACCTCGAGATCCACGCAGGCCCCTGTCCTGCATGTTTCGCATAAAAGGCAGATGACACGAGCTTGCGTGCGAAGGGGTCTCAGCGTGTGACGCACCCTTGGGGGTCCATCCATATCTTCGATACGCGGTGCGCTCATCGCATCGCTTATTGGCGGCCTGCTTCTACCCAATTTCCGATAATCCGCGAGCGCCGCGCCGTGTTGCACTGACCTGAGAGCTGAAAGTTTGCGCCGATTCCCTATCTCCCGTGGCACATTCCGTGTTCTGATGATCCCGTCGCAGCCCGTTATCGTTCAAGCGTTCAAGCACGACACAAAGTCACTTGTGCTCGCACTCGCAAAGGCTGAAGGAGGCTTACTCCGTCAAGGGACGTTTGAACCAGTCCCAGTGTGATTGTACGAATGGTATTCGGCTGTCTTACTGGTTTTACTACAGTAGTAGTACTGTATATGAAAAAAAAAAAATCCTCGATTCCAAAACCCCACGATATTTTTGAATGCCTTGGAGACCCGCGGCGCGGCGAGCGATAGTTCCGAGACAAAAAAACTTTACAGTAGCATCTCGACTGCTGCATTTCTAGGGGTAAGGGGATTGGCAACGTCAACGTACTGCAACCTGCAACTAGGGCTGCGAACCGTACCGTATCGGTTTACGGCCGTATATCAACAGCTTACTTATGGTATACGGACAACCGTCACCCGTACCGTACAAGTCAAAGAAAATCTTCTGACGGTACGGTACGGGGGGTTATACGGCCGAAAACGGCAATACGGCACGTATTTATAGTTTGCATACAGTCTAAGTGTCTTGATTCACGCGGGCGTTGCCCGGGTGTGTGTGTGTGTGTAATGGCTGGGCGGGGCTTCGATGATTCGCCCATCCTCAGGGCACCGTGACGCGAGGCACTAGATGTTGAAGATCACGTCATCACCCATATCATGAGCGAGAAAAGATGCGAAGGTATATTTGGCCGCGCTGGAGGCGGCGTTGGAATGGATGGCGTTGGGGGCGGATTCGCGCTGCTGGCGTGTGCGGATGTGTCAATGAGAGGGACGGTGGCGGCGTGAGCAGGAGTGGCAGAGGGGCGGGAGATGGCGGTGGTGTGGTTGGGGGCGACTGGTGGTGGTGGCGGCGCTGCTTTTGAGGTTGCAGGCAGTGGACTTGCGGTGGTGATGTCGATGTCAGCGGCAGTATTGGTGGCGGTGTTGACGGGTTCCTGTGCTTGCGGGGCGGCGGTTGTGTTGAGGTCTTGAGGTTGGACAATGTCTAAGTCAGTGGTGGTGGAGTGGGTATTCTTGCGGGTGGCGACTTGAGGGGCGTCGGCCATGGCGTTGCTTTTGAGGGTGCTGCTGGTGACAGGCTTGTGGGGCTTGCGAGCGACTTTGGGTTTGCGGGTGTTGGTGTCTTGCGGCATGCTGGAGTCAGCGGCAGGGAAGTCGGGGATGTTGGAAGCTGGCGGGCGGTCGGCGTTGGGCTTGCAGGCAGTGGCGGTGACCGGGTTTTGAGTTAGCGGTTGCAGCTGGAGGGTGCCGATCTTGCGGGTGTTGCGAGCGGCCTTGCCTTCGCGGGTGTCGGGGTCTTGCGTGCTGGAGGTGGCGTGGACGGTGGAGCTGGAGGGGGTTTGGGTGGAGCGTCGAGCTGGCAAGACTGCAAGGATTGTGGGGTGGCGTCGGAGGGTGAAAGGGCGAAGACGGCGGAGGTGACACAGGCGCGGGCGTGGCTGGCGACGGCAGCTCAAGGGTGGAGATGGTGTGGACAGGGCACCCAGAGGGCAGGGAAGGCGGTCGCAGCGGAGGGCTGGATGGCGGGAGGGAAGGTGCTCCTAGTGGGGGCTGGGTGGGCTCCGATTTGACAGGCGACGGCAGTGGCTCAGGCCTCAGGCGACGGTTCGAGAAGCGCAAGCTGGGGCATGACCGAGGGCAGAGTGTCGAAATGCGCAGGGGGGGTCGGTCGCGATGGTGGCCTCCGGATAGTGTTGCGGGCTGGGCTTAGCTGCGTTGACGGTTGCCGTTGGGCAGTTTGAGTCCTCGACGTGGTCCGCTGCTGCTGCGGGTCTTGCATCTTGAGTCCTGGAGCCGTTGGCCGTGTTCGCCCACCTGAACACTATACCTTGGCCCTGCGAATCAGTGGTGCGGACCGAGCCCACGAAGAATGTGTCGACGGACGTGGCAGCGCGCAGAATGTTCTCGGGTTGGATAAACTCCAACTCCGAACTATCGACGAGGTCATCAGCTCAACACCGGGCCCAAGTGCTTCGCGCGCACCTCTTGGCAACAGAATCAATCTTCCCACTCCTCCGCACCAACAACCAACTCGATCGCACCCCCATCCGCTACGGGAACCACCTTTCCGTTCCTCTCCTCCGCTAATGCCTTTGCTCTTAGGAGGATCTTCGGCCAGCACACAGCACCCATGTTCACGGTGAACGCGTCGTACTCTGCACCGCCTCGCTTGACGAGGTCCCGATACCCCGCAGGATTTTCGACCTTTTCGCTGACAATGACAAAGCGGTACACCTCAGCATGTTTAGGCCGGTTTCATTCGGGTCCCACACTTTGAACGTCTGGAGGGCGGGGGGAGGGTGGCGGCGAAGGCGGGACAGAATTTGCTCTCCGTGGCAGGGTGAACGTGTGTTCCAGCTCAGCACGCCGGGGACTCACGTGGGTTCAGATTGGTGAGCAGCTCGGTGCACCATTCTGGCCTGAGGAGCAAGGTCGAACCGCTCGAACCACAAGGAGGGCGTTGCGTGTGCGAGGGCCAGGCTTTGACGCCGGCAACAGTGAGGTGTCAGTGTGATCTTGCAACATTCAACTTGGCTCGAAGAGGGAAAGATGAGGGAAAGGCAAAGGAAAAGGAAAGTGGCGGTGGGCAAAGTGTGTGTTGACAAGTCGTTGGCTGCTCCGAACGCTGAAGATCTGAACGTTTCTGAACCGTACATGCCGTCGACGGCCGGTTCCACCCGTCATGTGACGGCTGAATACGGTATACGGCCGTATCATGTACGGCCGTTTGACTCTGCACATTTTCGGGCTTACGGTACGGCACGGGACCCGTACAAATACGGCCGTATAGCCGTATTGTACGGTTACGGTTCGCAGCCCTACCTGCAACACAGGCCGTAGCGATTCGCAAGATAAATTATGCGCCGCCAAACGACTATTGAGAACGCATTTAACTTTCGGCTGCTGCAGAGCTGGGCTGTATGAAATGTTTTTTTTGTTCGAGCCAGCTCGGTGGCGATGGGAAGCACTTTTTTTTTGTGAACGATGGGAGAAAGTCGGCGACGGAGCTGCAATGTGGGGCTGCCACGTGACAATGACGCCACTACCCCAACGCTTACGTGGCCGCTTTTCGCTGCACCTTTCATGTTGGCTTCACCCCAGCTGGACTCCCCATTCGCCTCGCCTCTCAGCAACTCGTTGCTTCTCGCTGCTATATCATGATTCCGATCTTGGACTCAGATTCACGCCCTCTTTCTTCAGTCAAATTTTCCGTTGCCTTGGCCCTTTTGACGGACTGGCGGGATGAGCCATTTTGTGGGTCTGTCATTGCACCATGACGAAGTGGCTTGTCCCGACCGCATTCCCCTCCGCACTTTCCGTCACCTTCGCGGAGGGCTGTAGTCCTCATGGGTATCAGATAAACCATGCGCTGATGCCCGTCCTTCATATCTTCTCGAATCCACCCCCTTTTTTTTTCCCACCATGTTTACTCTCGCAGGATACGGTGAAATACCTACCTGAACTTTCATTCAAGACTGAGGACGCGGGGCATGCTCCCAGCGGTCTTTTCAATCTCAATAAAACCTTCACGCGGCCACGGGGTTGGAGGTGTCCGCGACAACATGCGGGACGTCGCGAACAAGGTGCATAAGGCTCAATAGCAAGATGTCCGCTGCGAAAGCTGAGGCATTGATGGATATCTAACGGATGAAGTCGACGGCTTGCGATTCCCTGACCCAATTGTCCTCTCTTCCGAAGCCTCGGACATCCTCGGGGGGAACATTAGCGCCGAGATCGCCATTTACCGTGCCTTTCTCTCTGTTATATTCGCTCACAAATCGTAACCTTGCAGCATTGCGTTTGACACTCAACACGTCAGAACATCGCAGCGGTCTTTTCAATGTACTGGTAGACTTCCATTCTTTGAATGTGCTCATTTTCAATGAATGGAAGTCTACTAGCCCCTTGCTTTTAATTCCACATCTCCACAGATGATGTGCGTCCATCTTTATCTTTAAGCGCCCCGTGGCCTGTGGTCGTCTCCATTCCGAAACAGAGTACGCTCTTTCCCGAGCCGCTATTGGCTCCGGTAAGGGCGTTCTCTGGTTCGGCCTGGTGAAGTCCACATTACTGGCCCGCTCTGAGATCGTATATCGTATCGTGGCCCCGCGTGTCGCCAGAACGCGCGCCGTTGGGTGTTTTTTGTCTGGGCTTGAGGGATGCTGATAAGGAAACAACCGGACCTTCTTCCCTTCCCTCGTAATATAGCTTCCCACCAAGTACCCGGCCGCACACGGGAGCACAGTGATTGTGCAGCGACCAGATGCCACATGTAACCGATTGAAATTCCCCTATAGTGGTTAAAATGAATATATAGGATATCGTGATGATGTCGGCTTCGCCGTACACTTTTCCACTACGTTTTGCAATAACTGTAGGCATTGTATCTCAACGCGCAGCCTTGCTTAACATGCGTGGTGGATTTCGTATCTGCGCTACCCCATAAAGGGGGTTATCACATTACAGTCTCACCTACGACGTCTCAAACTCATCAAACAATACAAGATCGACCATGCCTTGTCAAATAGGTACATTCCACCAGATTCCAGAGCATGCGTGCCCACACGCCGCAACTATGTTTCACCTTCACGTCTTGGTTTTGTACTTCATGACTCAAATTACTGTTAAAGCTGATAAAATAGTGTACTTGTAACAACTTAAAAGGGGGCCGACATTGCCCTTGAATCATCATCGCCTTCGACTTTTACCCACTGCCCGACCATCGTTCTCTCGCGCTCTACAAAAACAGCTCACTCACCAGCTGGATAAATCATAACTGACACTAATGCGTTCCCCCAATATCCACTTTTCGATGGAATAGCTGGACCGCAGCTTTCGAGTCCACATCCCCTCGTTGCAAAATTATCACATAGGTGGTGATGAAAGGATACATGGAGCATGCAGATGAGAGGTAGATCAAGTAGATTATACGACGCATCGATTGGATGTTATGAAGAGCTTTTTGCACTGGCAGAGGCCATGAGTTGTGAGTATAATCTCAAATTATAGGACACACGGCAAAAGGTTGGTCGAGGCATGTGTCCGAGAGACGAGTGATGCATCTAGGATCATGAGTTCACTCGGCGGTAGCATGCCAGGTGGTGGTGGTGAAAGTTGACACATCTTATCTGATCATGATTGCATGATTAGGTAAACGTTGCGGCAAACACAACATCGGATCACACCCAAC
Organism: Russula brevipes; assembly: GCA_022496215.1. Taxonomy (NCBI): domain Eukaryota; kingdom Fungi; phylum Basidiomycota; class Agaricomycetes; order Russulales; family Russulaceae; genus Russula; species Russula brevipes. The sequence goes on along the minus strand of WTXF01000053.1, from coordinate 60,947 downwards.
AACAGCACATGGACAGCAATTGAGCGCTACCATCCCCCGCACTCTTACCTTACCGTACAGTAGCATTTCAACACGACCGGCAAACGCCGGCCAACATTCGCCTGTCAATTATGTTATTGTCAGGGCGCGGGGCGCGGAACGCCCCATCCAGCTATCGCTCCCTCACTCATGTCGACGCCGACCGGGGTCCACACTCATCCCGATCCAGCGTCTCCGTCTCTCGAACGGGGCCGCTCTGGTTCTCGTGATTCCCGTGGCGGATCAGCGGCCCAACCCTCAGAGGGCGCACCCCACCTATCCCCCGGCGGACCACCTCGCGCATCAAGGAACGGTGAACACCCCCACGCTGAATGGGACGCGCTCGAGAGGCAGGTACTTGCGGAACGCAGGCGGGCCGACGCACTGGACGTGCGCGTGCGAGAGCTGGAAGAGGAACTCGCTCGTCGTGTGCGGGCCGAGTCTGATAGACGGGCGCGTGGCCACGACGACGACGGCGACTCGGACGAGGAAAGCGTGCGGCGGCGTACGGCCGGGTCCCCGAAGCGCGCGAGCCCCGGACGCGACGGGGAGACGCAGGGCCAGCTGGGCGAGGTGACGGGCCTTCTGCGCGCGCATCGGGAGGAGTTTGTGCGGAAGAACGACGTCGCGGACGAGCGGTGGAGAGAGCGGCTGGAGTGGCGCGACGAGACGAGTAGGCAGTTCCTGGCTCTCATTGGCATGGTTCAGGGTATCACCGATGGCTTCGCGGAAGAGAAGGCGAGGCGCGAAGAGCAGCTCGTTGCGGCGGAGATGCAACCTTGTAGGCAAATGATCCTCGTTCATGCTCAGGTGCTCACATTTTCTTCTCAGCATCTCAAGATGTCATGGAGGAGCTGCAAAGATTAGGGGAACTATTCAGGGCACTTACAGACTGTGAGAATCTGTTTCGATGGGGCAAAGGGACAGTGTTTAAGGAGGTTCACAGCATTGCGTGAGGAAACAGAGAGTCGTCATGCGGAAGTAATTGACACGGTGCGGTCAACGGCGAACGAGCAAGTACCATTCAATGTGCAGGGGGTAGGCGTTCCTCCGCCATACCCTCGACCAACGATCATCCTAACATTCTAAAGTATCTCAACGAATTCACCAAATCCATGGCGACAGAAGTACGCATGCTTCTCGGCGAAGTTGGTAAGCTACGTGAGGAGAGGCGTAATATCCAATTGTCAGTCGTCGCCGGTTTTTTCGCGTTCGGTTCCAGTCATTTACCAGACGAATTCTACCCCCCTAGTGAAATCGGCACTCTCTTGACCCTGCGAAGCAAGTACGAAGCCGGCGGCGTGTTTGACCCAGATTGGTGGGTGGTCTGATTTAGTTTCCGTGAGATTTTTCTCGCCTCACCTGACCAACCGATCATAGGAAACCGCCCGCACCACCAGCACCAGCACCTGACGGGCCTGACCTACCGCCTTCTAAGCCTCCTACACCGCCGCCACCACCTTCCGAATTTCGTCAAGGCGCATGGCGCCCTGTTCCTCAGCGAGGCATATTCTCGCGCCTTCGTAGAAAGTTGGGACCTCGACAAGCGGGACCAGTCCCTGGAGGGGCGTAGGTAGCACTGTGATTATAAAAACTTGTTGTCAGATGGATTAGATATGGCATCAACGAGACAACGACTTTTGTCCGTGCCTTCGGTACGGGTAGGCCACTTTACTCACTCCCCAGAGCTCACAGCACGGCTATTGGCTTGTTAAAAAAAATTAAGGAAATGCAGAGTACGTGTTTCGATGGGTATGTTGATGTTGGGGTATGACATTCACCCGAATGACACGAAAGAAGCGAGAAGCGAGAAACACGAAGCGAAGCTTTGAATAATGTTGTGATGAAATGAGAATGATAACATTAAAGGATGGCTTATAAGCATACCGAGAACCAATATACATCACAGAAATATGATAAATTCAGAGATATACGTCCGAAAGGTAAGCATGATGATGATGATGATGATGATGATGATGATGATGATGATGATGATGATGATGATGATGATGATGATGATGATGATGATGATGATGATGATGATGACGATGACGATGACGATGACTCGGCGATCGAGGGAGAGGGAGAGTGTCTACTCTGTTCTCATGTGTAAGTTGCTACCTACAGGACGTGAAATTGGACACATTTACCTGGGAATTACCCCCAACTTGAGCGAGGCGAACGGGGACCAAAGAGGCCGCGTGGCGGCGGAAGAACTTCTGGGGCGAGATGAATCGTGGGTTCACTCGGTGGCGGTGTGTATTCCAAGCCAGGTTGCACTGTTCTCATGTGTAAGGTTAGCTATAGGACGTGAAATTGGACGCATTTACCTCTCCACGTGGCCCAGCCACCTGATGAGAGGGGGTCTCGACGGGCCACCTTCACGGGACGCCCCGCGCTCCTGCGGGCATCGACGAACGCGGTGAATCCGTCGCCAGCATCGGATGATCGGGAATACGAGAGCTCCGTCAGCGCAGGCAACAGCTCCAGGGGCGACTCTCCAGCATCAAGTTGTAGAGAGCGGGAAACTTCCTTGACGACGCCGCCGCGCACACGGAGCCTCTGGACATTGCCGAACGACCGAAGAATGTCGCGCCAAAACATGCGGTCGGCCTCGTTGTGCGCCTCCGACGATGTACTGTGCGCCCTGTGGTCGATGGTGAGTTCCGCCACCGCAGAAAATAGCGGGCTGAGAACGTTGAAGATTTGTGCTGCCGAAGATACCTGCCAGTCGAGGTGATTGCAGCCAACCTGTAGATAGAGGGCATATATCTTGGCCCCTTCTTGGGGATACGCCCTCAGGAAAACTGCCTCTCGATGAAACATTAGCTTGGCACTGCGGAAGTTGAGGTTCTCTGTTGTGCCCATGAATTGCACGAGGTGTGGAACCGAAAAGGTCAGCTGGTTGAGGAATATGATTTGGAGTTTCTCGAGGAGAGGAGCCGTGATCCGCGGAAGAAGGGCTTCCAAATAAACGCTAACGCCTTTGAACCCAAACGAGCGAAGGCTAGGAAGTGTGACGTGTGTTGTTATCGGCGTAAATAATAGGTGCCTTTCGACATCACGATTGGGAACAGGAGCGAGAAATGAAATCCCGAGGGTCACCAATTGAGGCATGAACGAAAGCCGTTGAATCAAATCATTTGGGTGGAAATAAGCAGATGGGTGGATCTTCTGAAGCAAGAGCGTGACGAGGTTCGTGGCAGTCGAAAGCATTGGGGACACTATTGGAAATGCGAAGTTCACCAAGACCAGGGAGCGTAGTTGTGGTGCCTGAAGGGTCCTGGCAAGTACCAATCTTGTTTTTTGCTTCGTCAGAGTTGCGATATATAGGTATTCCAACACCGGGTATTCCTCCTCCATGGCACGATGAGCTTCTGCAAATTTGGGACGGGCATCCGAAGGCGAACACGACGGACGCGATCGTGGTGCTGGAGCGCAAGGAGTATCCCTTCTTCATCTTCTGCGATGGTGACAGGATCCTGATTAATGTGATCGATAATGAGAGGAAGAGGAGGTGAATGCGCCAGCATGTCGGCTACGGGCGTGCCTCGTGTACAAACGAGGCAGAGACCCAGGTAGGATGCTGACTGAAGCATGAGATATCGCCACCTTTGGCAGACCTGCGTAAACGTGTACCACCAGCGTTCGCGCACCCATTCTCCCCCTTGTAAGATCCGATCACCGTCGATATCATCTTCGTCTAAGAGATCGGGGCGATAGAGACAAAATATGTTGAGAAGCACATCGTTGTTGAGTACGTGGATAGATGTACTCCGTGAACCATGGCGGCTAGGCCTTGTTCAGTCAGAATCGAAGGTCTGCGCAGGGCAAGGGGGCGTACCTCGGGCGTGAGAACGGGCGAGCGCGCGGCATTTTCTCCCCCTGGGGCCTCCTCGTCTCGCAGGGGTGGTGAGTCAGATGGCGGTGTGTGGGATACTGTAGACGAGTCTACGTCTTTCGGCACGTCTACCGCCGAACTTGAGTAGCTTGAGTCGTCGGGTGACATGATTAGCACTTGGCATACCAATGGCATGGCTAGGAAGGTGCGTATACTCACTAGATTCACGGCGGCAGTGCTCGATGCAGCTCCGGTACCTTCGTAGGATTGAGAACGACGGGTGGAAAATGGAGATGTTTAATGATGACCAATGGCGGTTGATGGCATATTTGTTTGGCCCTGGCCTCATGGAAAGAGACGCCCAGCGGTGATGAACTGTACCATATCCTTACCCAGAGATTATCGCTCTCTAGATCTCGAGTAGTCAATCGAATCAATCAGCCATGAAGTAGAAAACGGACGTGATCATACTTTGAGCGTCATCAGTCGGTAAATACGAGTAGGGGCGTCTGCCAGTGCGAGACTGCGACCTGTGAAATGTGAAATGCGGAGTTCAAATAAGGCTGTGCGGCCCTCCTCGACATCGACCAGTCCTCGACCTCTCATAGACCTCATCTCATCATTGTCTGCAGGCCAAATATGCCATCCGAGTCTCCTCATTTCAAGAAGTACATTCGCAGGATCGTTCCGATATCTTCTAAAGGTCAACAGTTAGTTCGTAGGTGCTACTGGGCAGTGCGATACACACCGGCTACTTATTTCGCTCGCTCTTGGTAGTAACTTACATGCTTTTCTCTTCAGGGCCAATGAGGAGCTTGGACTTGGGGGATATTGCATGGAATATTATGAGAACTTCCCTTGCCGTTTTGACGGACGGTGGTGCTCTTGCTACCATGATTCCTTACATCCCCGCTGTGGCCGGTCTCCTACTCCTACTCCTCTCAATGCAGGGCGTAAGTGCCCTTTTTTCGTTTGGACACCTTTTTCCTATTGACGAATCTATGATTAGGAGGTCAAACTATGCAAGACGCAGTGGCGAGTTGCGATGCAGAGGCTGTTCGATCTTGCGATCATTGTCGTCGAAATCGGAGAAATATGCCGAGCACATAATCTGAAGGAAGAAGATCTCCCAGCCCATTTCCACCTCATCTTTCAATCCGTTCACACGTTCGTTTTAAAACAGAGCATCCTTCGTGGTCTGATAGAATCCCAGCGAGCTACGTGGTGTCGTGGAGGCTTTCAAAGAGTGTGCCGAGACCAGTGGCATTATGAAGCACCTTTTGCGCCCGGGCATGCTTCGAAGAATCAGGCAATATGAGAGCAAGTTATTACACGCTCTTCAAGCTTCACAAGTTAATTCCATGTCTGACTGCCCGATTTGCTCAACTCATCTCCTCAAAGGCGACTCTCGCGCGGGATGTTCGCTTTGCGCAGAATGCTCAGGAGCGCATGGTTCGTGTCTTCCGTGCTGGGACGTTGTATGGACTTCCACCCAGTAATCGGCCCTACAGAGTACAAATGCCGGTCAAGTAGAGAACGGCCCTTTCCCGTATAGATCCGTCAACGGAATGATGCAGCCAGGAATGCCACCAACAGGCATCAGGTACACACGACCGCCGAGTGTATCTACGACTTACACGAGAACAACGAACCCTTCTTCCCCTCGCTCAACTCCCAGTCATCTGCCATTGCCTCCAGCAGTGTCACACCGTTCTCCGCATATCTTTAGCTGGACGACCTGGCACGGTAAGTACGCACATTTTCACCTGCCATAGGTGGTACGTTACATGTGAGAACAGCGGAGTGTGTTCCCGAACGCCCGCGCTCGCCAAGTCTAGAATCTGAACGCGGCCCCCTTGCTTCCCGTTCGCCTCGCTCAAAATGGGCGACCTGGCAAGGTAAATGGGTCCAATTTCACGTCCTATAGGTAATCTTACACATGAGAACAGCGCAACCTGGCATCGAATACACACCGCCACCGAGTGAATCCACGATTCATCTCGCCCCAGAAGTTCCTCCGCCGCCACGCGGCCTCTTTGGTCCCCGTTCGCCTCGCTCAAGTTGGGAGGACTTGCGAGGTAAATGTGTCCAATTTCACATCCTGTAGGTGGCACCTTACACATGATAACAGAGTCATCGTCATCGTCATCGGCATCATCATCATGTTACCTTTCAGACATATATCTCTGAATCTATCTTAATCTTATTTCTGTGTATTGGTTCTGGGCATTCTTATAAGCCATCTTTAAGGTTATCATTGTCATTTCATCACAATGTTTCTGCAACGTATTCTGAGCGAACGATATATGAATATATGAATTCCCAAACACCCAAGTCCAGCTATGTGGGAAGTGGAGGTTAGACACGTCATTGATGGACTGCATTTAAGTGGCACACTGAGTCGTGAGGCTCGTGAGCGCGAAATCTGAAGTCGAGGTTCAACGAAACTCGTATTACCTAATCACTCACGTTATAATTACTGAAAGCTGCGCTTCGTGTTTCTCGCTCTGCTTTTTATGCCATTCGGGTGACGGACTAATCCATCTGACAACAGGTTTTTATAATCACAGTGCTACCTACGCCCTTTCAGGGACAGGTTCCGCTTGTCGAGGTCCCAACTTCTTACGATGGCGTGAGAACATGCCTCGCGGATGAACAAGGCGCATGCGCCTGGACGAGATTCGGAAGGTGGCGGCGGCGGCGGTGTAGGAGGCTTAGGAGGCGGTAGGTCAGGCTGGTGGTGGGGGCAGTTTCCTTGTGGTTCTATTGGTCAGGTCAGGCGAGAAAAAGCTAACGGGAACGAAATCAAACCACCCACCAATCTGGGTCAAACATGCCGCGGCCGCCGGCTTCGTACGTGCTTCGCAGGGTCAAGAGAGTGCCGATTTCACTGGCGGGTGGAATCTCACGCAATGCTGTGAACCTCCTTGAGCACTGCAACTTTCCCCCTACTACCGAAAACAGATTTTCACTCTGTAAATTGCTTCGAATTGTTCCCCTAATCCTTGCGGTCGGTCCGTGACATCTTGAGACGCTGAGAAGAAAATGTGAGCACCTGAGCATGAACGAGGATCATTTTACCTACGGGGTTGTCCCTCCACAACACTTCGGCGCCCCTTCCTCGCGCCTCGCCTTCTCTTCCGTGAAGCTATCGGTGATCCGGTGATGCCCTGAACCATGCCAATGAGGGCTCGGAACTGCCTACTCGTCTCCTCGCGCCACTCCAGCCGCTCTCTCCACCGCTCGTCCGCGACGTCGTTCTTCCGCATAAGCTCCTCCCGCGTCGTCGTGGCCACCCGCCCGACTACCATGATCGTGGGGGGCCGACTTGGCCCGCACACGAGCGACTCGGAGCTCTGCTTCCAGCTCGCGCACGCGCGCGTCCAGTGCGTCGGCCCGCCTGCGTTCCGCATGTACCTACCTCTCGAGCGCGTCCCATGCAGCGCGGAGGTACAGTAGTTGTTGCAAGACGCGGTGGAAAAGTGTACGGCAGAGCCGACATCATCACGATATCCTATATGTTAATTTTAACCACTTTAGGGGAATTCCGGGCGTTTACATGAGGCATCTGGTCGCTGCACAATCACTGGGCTTTCGCGTGCGGCCGGGTACAAGTATAAGATTGGTGGGAATCTATATTACGAGTGAAGGGAAGAAGGTCCGGTTGTTTCCTTATCAGCATCGCTCAAGACCTCAAGCCCTCAAGCCTCAAGCTTCAGGCCCAGACAAAAAACACGCGATGGCGTCTGTTCCGGCGGCACGCGTGGCCGCAATACGGTATACGATCTCAGAACGGGCCAGCAATGTGAACTTCACCAGGCAGAACCAGAGAACGCCCTTACCGGAGCCACTAGCGGCTCGGGAAAGAGCGTGCTCTGGTTCGGAATGGAGAGACGATTACAGGCCACGGGGCCCTTAAAGATAAAGATGAACGCACGCTGTCTGTGTGGAATCAAAAGCAAGGGGCCAGTAGACTTCCATTCATTGAAAATGAGCACATTCAAAGAATGGAAATCTACCCGTACCTTGAAAAACTAGTTGCAATGTTCCAACGTGTCGAGTGTCAAATGCAACAACACGAAGTTACGACTTGTGGGCTAATGTGGCAGAGAAAGGCCGGCACAGTTGGAAGCGATCTCGGAGCTAATTTTCCCCCGCGAGGATGATGTCCGAGGCTTCGGAAGAGAGAACAATTGGGTCAAGGGATCGCAAGCTATCAACTTCATCCGTTACGTTATCCATCAATTCCTCGGCCTACTCTCGGCCTTCGCGACGGATATCTTGTTATCGAGCTTTTGCGCCTTATTTGCGACATCCCGCATGCTGTCGCCGACACCTTCAACCCCGTGGCTGCGTGAAGGTTTTATTGAAATTAAAAAGACAGACGCGTGTCCGGTGTCCCTTAGTCTTGAATGCAAAATCAGGTGTTTCACCCTATCCTGCGAGAGCGATCGTGGTGCCGATCCCGAGAAAAAGGGTGGCTTCGTCGGCGAGGAGAAGATACGAAGGACGGACATCAGCGCATGGTTTATCTGATACCCATGAGGACAACAGCCCTCCGTGAAGGTGACGGAAAGTGCAGAAGGGACAAATGCGGTTGGGACAAGCCAGTGCGTCATGGTCATGACAGATCCACAAAATGGCTCACCCCGCCAGACTCCCGCCAGTCGGTCAAAAGGGCCAAGGCAACGGAAAATTTGACTGAGGAAAGAAGGCGTGAATTTGAGTCCAAGATCGGAATCATGATAGCAGCAAGAAGTAACAAGTTGTGGAGAGGCGAGGCGAGTTGGAAGTCGAGCTGGGTGGAGGCAACATGACAGACGCAGCGAAAAGCGGCCAAGTGTTGTACTGGTAGTGGCGGTCCGTCGCTTGCCTCCGTCGCCACTCTCTGCCGCCGAGGTGTTCTCTCATCTTCGTCTCACATCCTGCGCTCCCATCGTTCACCAAAAGAAGTGCATACATTGTGCACTAATGCACCCGGCCTTGCCTCCCATCGCCACCGAGCTGGCACGAACAAAAAAATATTTCATACAGCCCAGCCTCTGCAACGGCCGAAAATCAAATGTGTCCTCGGAGAACCCGCTCTCAATAACCGTTTAGCGGAGCATAATTTATATCTGCCAATCGCTGCGGCCTGTGTTACGGTTGCCCGATCCACTCCCGATCCCCTAACTCCCAGAACTGCAGCAGCCGAGATGCTACAGTAAGATTTTTGGTCTCGGAACTACTGTATCGCTACGCCGCGGGTCTCCGTTTGGAATCGAGGATTTTTTTTTCATATACAGTACTACTAGGAAACCGGTTAGACAGTCGAATACCGTACATACACCGAAAAAATTCACACTGGGACTGGTTCAAACGTCCTTGACGGAGTAAGCCTCCTTCAGCCTTCTCGAGTGCGAGCACAGGTAACTTTGTGTCGCACTCCTAAGAACTACCTGTTGAATTTTAGATGATATCGGAACGATCCTGCGGATGTACTTCTTGAAATAAGGACAATATAATGATGAGATGAGGTCTATGAGAGGTCGAGGAGGGCCCGCAGCCTTATTTGAACTCCGCATTTTCGCAGGTGGCACGTGGCAGACGCGCTTACCTACCTACTCGTATTTACCATTTACCGACTGATGACGCTCACAAGTATGATCACTTCCGTTTTCAACTTCATGACTGATTGGTTCGACTGACTACTCGAGATCTGGAGAGCGATAATCTCTGGGTAAGGGTACTGTACAGTTCATCACCGCCCGGCGTCTCCTTCCATTGAGGCCAGGGCCAAACATTTGTATGCCATCAACCGTCATTGGTCATCATTAAACATCTCCATTTTCCACCCGTCGTTCTCGATCCTACGAAGGTACCGACGGAGCTGCATCGAGCACTGCCGCCGTGAGTCTACTGAGTAGTGAGTATACGCACCTTCCTAGCCATGCCATTGGTATGACAAGTGCTCACCATATCGCCCGACGACTCAAGTTCGGCTGTAGACGTGCCGAAAGACGCAGACTCGTCTACAATATGCCACACCCGCCATCCGACTAACCACCACTGCGAGACGAGGAGGCCCCAGGAGGAGAAATGCCGCGCGCTCGCCCGTTCTCACGCCCGAGGTACGCCCCCTTGCCCTCCGCAGACAATCGATTTCTGAGTGAACAAGGCCCAGCCGCCATGGCCCACGTAGTACATCTATCCACGTACTCAACAACGATGTGCTTCTCAACATATTTTGTCTCTATCGCCCCGATCTCTTAGATGAAGATGATATCGACGGTGATCGGATCTTACAAGGGGGAGAATGGGTGCGCGAACGCTGGTGGTACACGTTTACGCAGGTCTGCCAAAGGTGGCGATATCTCATGCTTCAGTCAGCATCCTACCTGGGTCTCTGCCTCGTTTGTACACGAGGCACCCCCGTAGCAGACATGCTGGCGCATTCACCTCCTCTTCCGCTGATTATCGATCACATTAATCAGGATCCTGTCACCACCACAGAAGATGAAGAAGGGATACTCCTTGCCCTCCAGCACCACAATCGCATCCGTCGCATTCGCTTTCAGATGCCCGTCCAAATTTGCAGAAGCTCATCGTGGCCATGGAGGAGGGATATCCGGTGCTGGAATACCTATATATCGCAACTCTGACGAAGCAAAAAAGAGCTTGGTACTTGCCAGGACCGTTCAGACACCACAACTACGCTCCCTGGTCTTGGTGAACTTCGCATTTCCAATAATGCCCCCTGGCTTTCGACTGCCACGAACCTCGTCACGCTCTTGCTTCAGAAGATTCACCCATCTGCTTATTTCCACCCAAATGATTTGATTCAACGACTTTCGCTCATGCCTCAGTTGGAGACCCTCAGGATCTCATTAATCTCATTTCTCGCTCCTGTTCCCAATCGGATGTCGAAAGGCATCTATTATTTACCTCTATGGCGACACACGTCACACTTCCTAGCCTTCGCTCGTTTAGGTTCAAAGGCGTTAGAGTTTATTTGGAAGCCCTTCTTCCGCGGATCACGGCTCCTCTCCTCGAGAAACTCCATCTCATATTCTTCAACCAGCTGACGTTTTCGGTTCCACACCTCGTGCAATTGATGGGCACTGGGCACAACACCGCAGTGCCAAGCTGATGTTCCATCGAGAGGCAGCTTTCCTGGGGGCGTATCCCCAAGAAGGGACCAAGATATATGCGCTCTATCTACATGTTGACTGCAACCACCTCGACTGGCAGGTATCTTCGGCAGCACAAATCTTCAACGTTCTCAGCCCGCTATTTTCTGCGGTGGCGGAACTCACCATCGACCACAGGGCGCACAGTACATCGTCGGAGGCGCACAACGAAGCTGACCGCACGTTTTGGCGCGACATTCTTCGGTCGTTCGGCAATGTCCGGAGGCTCCTTTTTGTGCGCGACGGCCTCGTCAAGGAATTCTCCCGTTCTCTAAAATTAGATGCTGGAAAGTCGCCCCTGGAGCAGTTTCCTGCGCTGACGGAGTTCTCGTATCCCCGATCATGCGATGCTGGCGACGGATTCACCGCGTTCGTCGATGGCCGCAGGAGCGCGGGGCGTCCCGTGAAGCTGGCCCGTCGAAAGCGCCTCCTTCCACCAGCTATGATGCGCGACGAGCGGGGAACTTTGCCATGGCTTTGATACTTGGAAGCGGCTCTCATACCAATTCGTCGGAGTTATTTCGTCGTCATCTATTTTCCAACTCCCTATCCTCAACTTCGGTATTTCCGACTGTAACCATAACAATAGTGTCGTGTGCACCAAGCGCACCTTGTGCTTGTCGTAGTTCTGTCTCTGTCTAGATGTCCGATATGATCTTTCATCCTGGTATATCTAGGGGCGCAATTTTGTCACAATAATATCTATTGGCACGGGAGAGGGAGGCGTACATGCAGTGTCGGCTCGGCCAGGCCGTGGCAGAACTAGCTCGGTTCGGGGCTTGGCTCACCGGCTAAGCGGCTCGAGACCCGAGGCCCGAGGGCTAAGGTACGCGAAAATCACCTCTTTTGGTTGTGTAATCCCCCGCTATGGCTGAACTCGGTGGACAAGCGGCGCTGCCTGATGGTCTCGCCGTCTTGACATGAATTTTCCTTAGGTGTGTGACTGCGCCGTATGCCTCCAGGACAACGGTACCGGACTGAGATGACGACTACCAACGACTGAGATGCCCATGACCACATTCCCGCATAGCATCGCATCATTCGGAGGGAAAGGTAAATAGGTAATCAGGACCAGAATCGTTCTGCTATCCGGGGATCATGACAGTTCAAGCCACCTTGGTCCTTGGACTTCACGAGACCCAATTGGGCCCCATTGTTCTGATATCCAGATCTTGCGGTAGAGTGTCGGGTACTGGACAACCGGCTTCGTATATTCATTTGGGCCACCGCGTCTCACCACAATCTAGTCATGTTATGCCACATCTCTCCATCGGAGAGTCGAGTGCTTTCGCCTACGGTGGACTGATCACGCCAGGATGTACACAGTTGCGTGGTCAATTGACATAGACAAGTGGTCCGGGTCTTCCCTAGGTGCCACTGTAGGATACCCGAGGAGGTGAGATGGCAGAGTGCATGAGCCGAAAGTGCGAAAGTGCAAGATACAGAGCGGTTGCCTGTCCGATCATCCGTCGGCTTGGTGATACAGCGCGTGAAGCTTCCGCATTTTGCCTAAGGGCCTCACCGGCAAGCGTAACTTAAAAGTAAATACTGCAATCTCAAGCAGTTCGTTGGTAATTTCGTGAAACAACTCGAAGCCCAATATCCGATCGCAATTTGATACGCACTGATGATAATGGTAATATATCGATTTTCACAGCAGTCGCCGGGGTTCGTGCCGTTCATGGACAAGCTATAAAATGACTCGGGAGACCATCCGAGTTGAGACCATCTCCTTCTCCTTCTCTGAAAGAGATACGGTAGTTTCCCTCTGCTACTTTGCTTTTCCCTCCCATCGACCACATTTTCTCTCTCCAAACGCACGCGTTGCCAATAACCATGCGTTTTAGATCTATGCTGGTGATCACCTTCCTGGTTCCCATTCTGGATATTCTTGCTTCGGTCGGGGCGGCACCTTCGAGCTTTCGGTCCAGGGACACCTCGGACGCCCCCATCACTCTTGTTGATTTCGCAGCCCCTACGGTTGGGCAAGCTTACTACCAGACGAAAAAGATGCCAATTCAGTGGTAGGTGGTGATTGGTGATTGGTGAAATATTAATGTCCTAAGAGCTTATTCGTCGGTAGCAAGGTCAACTTCGTCCGCTCGCTCGCCACCAGCGACTGGCAATCGGCCGTAAAAGACCAGTGGACAATCGAGATCAGCATGGTGACCTTTGGGGCTGACTTTCACCTTCAGTCGATCAGTAAGTGGCATGACCTATGTTTGAGTGACTGCATGTAAACATGGAATAGGTCTTGGGAATTACAGCATCGGGTCTCATAATACACTCGTGGACGAACAGCCAATAATTCATACATCCTTTCAATACCCGCCCGGGATTCCGACTAAAGATCTGCCTCCTGCCACTTTATCATGTAACTATTGTCATTCCTGCTTCGTCCCTGCTTCGGCTCATACTCTCTGACAAACAGATAAATATTCGGACGTGTATCAGGGCGTTGAAACACACTATGAATTGTTTTGGGGGGGAGAATTCATGGTAGTGCCGTACGGCTAGTCTCGTTCCCATCCAAAGAATAAATTAAATTGTTTCTTATTTTATTATTTTTAAAAATACTTTAATTAAGTTTTTCTCTACTAAATATTTTTCCTTTATAAGGTCAATAGACTTTGTCAGAGAATGTCGGAATGTGTCGGACATTGAAAAACTGAAATCTCTAGTAGTCTCGGTTCCATCCGTTGAACTCAGCTGCGGAGATTGAAACTCGTATGTGTGCTTTTGAGTCCAACCAACTCAGCAAGGACACTGAGGAATAGGTATTGTACTGCTACTACAAGTCTAGCCGCAATCTTAGACTCTTAGTAGCCCGTTATTTTCAGGAATGACCCATTGCTACTCCAGTTCTGAATGGAGCATACGGAACAATGTGTGACGACATCGCAAAGTGGTCCAGTACTGGCGCCGTGCCTTTTCCTGAGTATGCAACCAAAGGAAAGCACAGGGGGCAACTCCCCTACTGCCACTGCTCACTGCCGAGTTGCTGCCAAAGATCACCATGTTAGCATGGACCACAAGGCAACCGTCCACAAACGTCTCGGGGACTTACTAGTACTTACTTCTCGGCTATCAAGCTAGTTCTTTCTCCCAGAACAACAACGTCCTCGTCTCTCTCACCTCGTATGCGTGACGCCATCTTCCCGTCCACATCCGCGTCGAGCTCCCCGCGAACGACTCACCTCCTGGACGCTTACTGCGGTGCAGGCCCGTTCGTGCTCACCCTCGCCCCACACTTCAGACAAGTTACCAGGACCGGGCTCTTCGCGGACTGAATCCGCTTCGTGAAACACAACGCAGCTCAACGCCATCGCGCTCAGTCTCATTCCGTGCTGGAGACGCGGCGCAGATCTTCAGTGCCACTGGCGAATTTCCTCCTTGACTTCCCTCCTGCCTATGTGCGCATGGCACTTGTTATTGATCCGCTGCACACGCGCAGACCATGGTCTATGTGGTCTGCAATGTGCACATGCAGGCTAGGGATGTTGAGCAGATCGTCTTGGTCTGCTGACGAAGTGGCAGATGGGAAAGGCGAGGGAATGTGCGAGCTGAAAAGTTTGAGAGGCTTTGATTTGTTTCTTCAAACAGGACATGTGGACTCCCACTCGCCAACTCTGCCCACGTCCCGCCTATCGTTGGCTCCTTCGGCCTTCTCCGTTGACATCTCCCTCCTTCCTCCAGTGATTCCCGCTCCCTCCCACCTTCTCCCCTTTCGTTTGATCGTCTTTGCCACTCTCCCAACAACCTTCCCCCGAGCTCAGAAGGCAACATGTCTGTTTAGCCACTGGTCTCTGTTCGCGCACACGAAACCATATCCCCTTCTGTCATCCCAAGGTATTCATCACGCCCAGCGACGTTTGCACATATCACTGCCTAAGTCAACAACGATGTGCTTCTCAACATATTTTGTCTCTATCGCCCCGATCTCTTAGATGAAGATGATATCGACGGTGATCGCATCTTACAAGACGGAGAATGGGGACGCGAACGCCGGTGGTACACGTTCACGCAGGTTTGCCAAAGATGGCGATGTCTCATGATCTCATGCTTCGGTTTGGCATCCTTTTTTTTTTCTTTTTTTTTTTTTTTTGAGAAACGTTTTATTCCGACAGTAACTAGTGTGACTCCTTGCGCTCCAGCACCACAATCGCGTCCCTGGCGTTCGCCTTCGAAAACCTGTCCCAAATTTGCAGAAGCTCATCATCGCCATGGAGGAGGAATATCCGATGCTGGGATGCCCAAATATCGCCTCTCTGACGAAGCAAAAGGCGTGCTTGGTACTTCCCAGGTCCATCTAGGCACCACAACTACGCTCCGTCGTCTTGATGAACTTCGCCTTTCCAACAATGTCCCCAATGCTTTCGGCTGCCCACGAACCTCGTCACGCTCTTGCTTCAGAAGATCCACCCATCTGCTCATTTCCACTTGAATGATTTGCTTCGACTTGTTTCGCTTATGCCTCAGTTGGAGGTCCTCGGGATGTCGTTTCTCGCTCCTGTTCCCAATCGTGATGTCAAAAGGCACCTATTATTTACGTCGATGACGACACACGTCACACTTCCCAGCCTTAGCTCGTTTGGGTTCAAAAGCGTTAGCGTTTACTTGGAAGCCCTTCTTCCGCGAATCACGGCTCCCCTCCTTGAGAAGCTCCAAATAATATTCTTTAATCAGCTGACGTTTTCGGTTCCACACCTCGTGAAATTCATGGGCACAACAGAGAACCCCAGCTTCCGCACTGCCAAGCTGATGTCCCATCGAGAGCCAGTTTTCCTGAGGGCGTATCCCCAAGAAGGGGCCGAGATATATGCCCTCTATCTACAGGTTGGCTGTAGTCACCTGGACTGGCAGGTATCTTTGGCAGCACAAATCTTCAACGTTCTCAGCCCGCTATTTTTTTGCGTAGCGGAACTCACCATCAACCACAGGGAGCACAGTACATCGTCGAAGGCGCACGACGAAGCCGACCGCACGTTTTGGCGCGACATTCTTCGGTCGTTCGGTGATGTCCGGAGGCTCCTTGTGCGCGACGGTCTCGTCAACGAGTTCTCTACCATTAGACGCTGGAGAGTCGCCCCTAGGGCTGTTGCCTGTGCTGACGGAGCTCTCATATCCCCGATTATCCGATGCTGGCGACGGTGTCACCGTGTTCCTTGATGGCCGCAGGAGCGCGGGGCGTCCCGTGAAGCTGGCCCGTCGAAAACGCCTCGTTCCACCAGTGGGGAACCTTGCCATGGCTTTGATACTTGGAAGCGGCTCTCATACGCAATTCGTCGGAGTTGTTCGTCTATCGTCTGGACTATGGCCTCACACCCCCGCCGATTCTTATTCCCCACATCATTTTGCCGTCATCTATTTTCCAACTTCCTATCCTCAACTTCGGGTTTTCCGACTGTAGCCATTACGATAGCGTCGTGTGCACCAAGCGCACCTTGTGCTTGTCGCAGTTCTGTTTCTGTCTACTAGGGCCCGATGATATTTCATCCTGGTATATGTGAGAGTGCAATTCTGTCACAACCCTCCGAACGTGTGCTTAATCCACCCATGGGCTAGACCTGCACCAATGCGGTCCAGCACACATACAACCGCGGTGACACAGCGATTGCACACAACTCCACAATGCCCCCCAATCACCCATTGATCATCTCTGAAGCATTTCCCCGATGCAAAGCGAACAAATGTAGGAGGTCCGGGTCATGCGACTCTGGGCAGCCCACCTTCGGTGGGTACCTCGACTCGTCCCGTCATGGGTAGGTGCGTTTGTGCTCCGCCACGCCATTGCGCTCCACAGACCCACATGCACATGCCAAAAACAGGATCTATGGCCCTCTACCACAACCATCTGAACGTGGTGGACTCTGCGGAGATATGGTTGACAGGACGACGAACAATCGGCGATCCGCCAACTTTGGTAGTGTGCGTCTGGGTGGCATCGCTGTGCTCAACATGCACTGCCTTGTTTATTGTCCCTGTGACATCGCGTGGGACGCCATCACCTCGCATATTCTCTTCGTCCTATGTCACCCAGCAGCACTGCAACCGTCCGTGTGCAAGCCGCTCGCACCCTAGATGATACCCTCGTGATCATGCGGCGCCATCTCCGAGTCACCGCAGCCCCAAGCGATCTCCAAGCGGCCGTGCAGCGCCACGTGCTCAGGTCATGCCCGACGGTACAGCACCGAGCACAGGCATGGAGCTGCGCCACTTGGGCCTCGAGACGCTGCACCAGACCTACAGGTGCCTACAGGCCTCCGGGCACACCCTCCTCGTCAGTTGGGAAACAATATTCAAAGTGCTCGGCAGCGGCTGCCAGCCCGCCCCTTCCGACCACACTTGCTTCCTCGGCGCCGCCCGGTGGCCCTCGCAGTCGTCCCCCGCCGCTCAGGTATCTGCACGTCCCCTCGTCCACTCACACCTCACACCGTCACCCACAGATGATCACGTTTTCAACCCATTGTCTGTGTGCCCATGTCATGGTCATCTACTCCCATGCAATGCCATTGCATGAAAATGTGGGGTATGGGCATTCTCCCCTCCCCCGTTCATGAGCCCCCATAATATCTATCATGAGATCTCGGATATGCCATACAGAGTACAGTAGTGGCCCACTAGCTCAAGTATATGTGAGAGTGCAATTCTGTCACAATAATTAATGTCTATCAGTACGGGAGAGGGAGGCGTACTTGCAGTGTCGGCTCGGCTCACCGGCTAAGCAGCTCGAGACCCGCGAGGCCCGAGGCCCGAGGGCTAGGTACGCGAAAATCACCTCTTTCGGTTGTGTGATTCTCCGCTAAAACTGCTGAACTCGTGACAGGCAGCGTTAGGGAAAGGTAATGAGGACCAGAATCGTTCTGCTGTCCGAGCCTGAGGATCATGACGGTTCAAGCTGCCTTGGACTTCACAAGACCCAATTGGGCCCCGTTGTTCTGATATCCGGGTCTCGCGTAGAATCCCGGGCACTGGACAAACGGCCTCGTATATCTATTTGGGCCACCGCATTCACCGCAATCTAGTCGTGGTATGCCACTTCTCTCCATCAGACTGATCACTAGTGATCAGAGAGTCTGAGAGACTAGCGGTTTCGCCTACAGTGGACAGATCACGCCAGGATGTACACAGTTACATGTTCAAGTGACATAGACAAGCGGTCCAGGTCTTCCCTAGGTGCCACTGTAGGATACCCACCCCATGTCGCAAACCACTTCAAGGCTTATTCACTCTAGGGAAAAGGGAAAAACGAGGTGAGATGGCACAGTGCGTGAGCCGAAAGTGCAAGATCCAGAGCAGTTCTGCCTGTCCCATCACCGCCTTGGTGATGCATAGCTTCTGCACTGTGCATGCTGTGATACCCCCAGGGCCTCGCCAGTAAGCGAAAATATAGTAACTTCAAGCGATTTTTTGGTGATTTCGTGAAACAACTCGAAGTCCAAAATCCGAGCGCCGTCTGATACGCACCAATGCCAATGACAATATATCGATTTTCACAGCATTCGCCGGTGTTCATGCGTGTTCATGGACAGGCTATAAAATGACTTGCGTGGGACCACCCGAGCTGAGACCATCTAATTCTCTGAAAGAGATAGCTTCCCTCTGTTGCTTTGCTGTTCCTCCCCTTTCGACCCCATTTTGACTCTCCATTCTCCAAACGTACGCGTTTCCAGTAACCATGCATTTCAGACCTATGCTGGTGATCACCTTCCTGGTTCAGTGACTTCCCATTCTGGATATTCTTGCTTCAGTCGGGGCGGCACCTTCAGGCCTTCGGTCCAGGGACAACTCACCCTGTGAGGCGTCTGCGACCCTGCCCATCACTCTTTGTTTCGTAAACCCGACGAATGTGGAAACAGTCAACCCGGGGGGCCTGATTAATGTTGGATTGTAGGTGGTATGATGAAATGTTAATGTCCCAAGAGCTTATTCATCGGTAGCACGGTCGGGTTTAACCAGACGTTCAACCAAGAGTCCGAGCCCAGGGCTTGGCCCAGGGATATTCAAGCAAGTGTTCGAGGGTCCGAGTCCTTTGATATCACTTTCGAAACAGTGCAGGGAAACAACTCGTTCTGTGAGTGGTATGACCTATGTTTGAGTGACTGCATGTAAACATGGAATAGTTCTTTCCTCTAAATCCATCGAGACTTCTGATGATGGCCAAACTGAGGAAACCAGTGGAACACTTTCGGGCGAGTTGGACGAGGAATTTTTCACCCTAGAATGTAAGTATTGTCATTCCTGCTCCGCCCCTGCTGTGGCTTATACTCTCTGACAAACAGATACTTATATATTCGCAAATTCGATTTTTACAGGCACAGGTCCGACATTCGAAATAAAGCAGTAGCTTGAGCATAGTGATATGCATGGCCCGGCTTGAGGCCGTGAGCCAGGCCAAGCCGGGCCAAAATGGCGGCCCCAAAACGGCTTTGGCCCGGCCTGGGGTCCTGGAAAGCCGGAGCCGGGCGGCCAGGCTGTGGCTTTTGCAGCATTTGTTTGTGTGGCTTTGTGGCTTGAGTAGCTTGAGTGCAACTTTAATTTCTCATAATCTCGTTCCCCCCCATCAGGAAAACATGAAAAAAACTTGGCACACTTGGCATGCTTAGTGTGCTTATTTTCACACTTGAAACCAAGGTATTGGTGATCGCTTGGGTGATCGCGCTGTGGCCACCGAGGTTGAAGAAAAAGGCACCCTCGGCACTTCTTGATGTTATTCCCGGCCGCCGAACCAGTAGCAAAGGAACACTCTGTTGAGTGGATGGCGATCGCGCGCACAGACTTTTTATGATGAGTCAGCGCCACCATCGTTTTTTTCGCTGCCAAGTCCCATAACCTGCTAGTGCAAGATCAAACCCCAACGAGACGAGTCATGATATGGCCTTCACCCACCGGACTGTGAGGTCCGAGCTGCCAGTAATTACTTGAGGGTAGTCCTGAAATTTGACATCGACGGTCCCGGAAAGGACATGTGGGATGAAGGCCAAGGGCATAGACGCCAGAAGGATGAGCATGATCGTATCGATTGACTTTGTTAGCACCTCGAGACCCCAACGTTTTACCATCTATGCTGGGCGTGCCAAAGGTTCAGTTGCATCCATAGAGCTCTCGAGGGGCGCACCTCATCCTCACCGGAGTCACCGCACGAAAAAGATATACAGATGGCGCGGCGACACCGCAAGCCCTCGAACGGTGGGGACGTGACCCGCGAGCGCGTGAGCGACGACAGCCGCAGCTCACTCGACGCGAGGGTTCCAGATCTTGATGACGCGGTCCTCGGCACCAGTTCCGAACCACGGCGGATGGTACGCTGGCTTGACGGTGCAAGTCGTTTTTTGCAGCGTGAGTACTTGCTCGCGAGAATGTGGATGCGTCGGAGAAAGTCGAACACCCGCTGCTCGGGTGTCGTGTCGATAGAAGCTACAGTATCATTCGAGTCGTCTCGGAAGACGGCCCAGCGGTTGTGGCGTTGCGCATCTCTACGGGGCGCGCTGGCCCGAACTGGGATTGCTGGGCTACGAGGGGGAAGGAAGTTGCTTATGGTGTTTGCATTCATCACTCATTTTCGCTGCTAGGCGTAAATGTGCGCTGCTGGGATGTCACTGGAAGGTTCGATGGAACGGGATGCCCACACACCATTTCTCCTCTCTCTTAGACCAGCATCCGGATAAGAAGCGAAGACAGAATAAGTTCGCATTGCGGTTGACTTGAACAATGGGTGTAATGGGGGTAAATCCGCCCGTGTAAATTTATGCTCCCTCCATCGCCGCCAGGACTTGGGGCTCGGATGGATGCCTTCCCCTGCCGGTGCCTGTGGCGGGCGTCCCAGGTGATGGAAAATTTTCCCTGACCCCGCATAGCACCCCAGTCGCTGCAGTTTAGAAGCAATTTTGTACGAAACGCTAGTTTTTCTGAACGCGCCGCATGAGAATCCTGAGACGTAGCCTCAGCAGCGGAATTGTTCATAAAATTAGTCTATTCATCAAATCGTAGGAGTACCTCATCATATTCATGCTCTAGAATGACAAAACACACAACACCTGTTCCTTGTCGTTGAGGTTTAGCACGTTAGCACGCAGGACAAAGTCCGTCCGTACTGGCTTTCCCTGTCAAGCTCGTGCCCAGAGGCATCTCGCCCAATCTCCCCAACAATCTTTTTAAATCCCCGTCTCCTGCCGCGACGCCAGTTCATACATTTTAGCGTAAGCGTAAGACTTGAGTATGAGCGCTGAGCTTTTGCTCACCTGAGGGATTCTTCAAGGGATCGTTTTCAGCGGAAGCGCAGACACCGGATATTTTTAATGATTATCCTACCGAAGGACTAGGTGCTGACCGCCATGATGACACCTTGACCGGTGGGCTTGCACATCGAGGTCTGAGATCCCTATAGTCAAAGTAAAAATACGTCATGGTCGTCTTTACAGAGCCGCATCAAGTGGTGATATCAGGAGGAAAGAGATGATTGGAGCGGAAGAACCAGAGAACGCTCTTTACTAAGTTCAAACCGGGCTCAGGAAAAAGCGTTCTCTGGTTCTGAACCGACAGACGACCTCGAGTCATGGTGCCATAAAGGGAGAAGAGGGACGTAACTTTTCGTGCGCGTGCATACACAAGAATGAACCAGTAGACTTCCATTTGTTGAGGATCACCCGCATCAAAAAAATGGAAATCTACTTGTTGCATTGAAGAGGCGCGAGGACGCAAGATCATAGTCAGCACCCGGCGCAATGTAGTGATTTGTTGATGAACCTATAACTGAGCCCGTTCTCTATGAGTATGTCTGAAGCTTCGTAAGGGAATTAGTTGAGTGAGAGAGGATCACGAACTGCCGACTTGGCCGAAATTGTTGCCAATACCTTCGTCCGCACCGTAAACAGTCGAGATGTGATGTGGATGAATGCGCTAGTTTGTTCACCGTTAATTGATTCTGCCATAGAAGCGAGGTGATCGGCGGGATCTCGGTACAAGTCACAAGCCACGGACCGACACGTGTCATGGCCAGCACTGATGTCGTTTGCTGCCGGCTGCCCGGAAGGGAGGAATAAGATAGGTTCGTCCATGAGGAAACCCGAAGGCTAGGTGTCAAAGCAGAGATGTTCAGCGGGGAAATACCGTGATATTTATATGCCAACACACGCCAAAGGTAGTAAAATGAGCGGAGGACGTTTGCAGTCGGGCGAGCCACTTTGTCAATCTACGATGACAGGTTCACAAAGTGGCTCGTCCGCCCGCTCGGTGGTGACTCCGACCCGCCGTTATCAAAGTACGGTGAGGGTGAAATCGTGAGGATCGGAGAATCGAAGACCGGAGAGTAGGGGGTACGAGGGACGGCTCGTCTTGGAACTGCTTTCTGTCGGGACCTGAAGTGGCATCAAAGATGAAATGATGGATAGAACGCAGGGCGAATGAGGACATAATTTGCTTTGCGACATCAAGGAGGATTTCAAGAGAAGGGTCATAAGGGGGCGAGGGGGTCCGGGCTGCTAGTACGTCGGAAAAAAACTGAGGCGCACCTCAGATCGAGGAATGAAACAGGAAATTCAAGATTTGAGAATCTGCAACCGACATCCATAGTAAGCAGTCCCGTCTTCCTCACGACCGATAAGATTGTTTGGACGGAGGGTTCTTTCGAAGCAAAAGCAGAATGAAACAGGAGGTGGATTGATTGAAAGATGAGTATCGATGAGTCAGAGGAGCCGCGCCACTTCTTTGAAACCCCGCCACGTGTGCCCAGGTGTGCCCGGAAAGGACATGTATCTACACGCCGTGGTATCAAATGACTTTGTTAGCACCTCGAGATCCCAACATTTTACCATCTATGCTGGATGCGTCAACAGTTTAGTCCCATATACATAGAGCTCTGAAGAGGCGCACCTTGTCCTCACCGCACGAAAAGAGATACGGACCGGCGCGGCGACACCGAGCAGCGGGTGCCGACTTTTCTCCAACGCGTCCAAACTCTCGCGAGCACTCACGCTGCACAAAACGACACGCACCACCGTACTATGCCCCGCGGAAGCCCATGCGAGTTATCTCCGGGCACTTGACATGGGTGCGCAACTGGTGCGCAGCATCGCCGTCGACCCAGGCAACGAGTGGTTCGCAACTGTTGCAGGGGACCGCGTTATCAAGCATCTGGAACCCTCGCATCGGGTGAGCTGCGGCTGTCGCTCACGCGCTCACGGGTCACATCTCCACCGTTCGGGGGCTTGCGGTGTCGTTTCGATGGAAGCTATCATTTGAGTCGCCTCGGAAGGTAGCCCAGGGGTTATGGCGTTGCGCTTCTCTTTGGCCCAGCGGGACTCGCCGGGTTACGAGGGCGGAGGGAGGTTGATTGTATTTATCATTCATTTTCACATAAACGTGCACTACTGGGATGTTACTGGGGGAGTCAATGAAACAGGATGCCCACATGCACCTTGTCCCTCTCTCATAGACCAGCATCCCGGATAAGAAGCGAAGACAGAATAAGTTCGTATTGCGTTCGACTTGAACAATGGGTGTAATGGGGAGGAAATTCGCTCATGTAAGTTTATGCACCCTCCAGGGGCGGGCGTCCAGGTAATGGAAATTTTTCCCTGACCTCACGTAGCACCCCAAAGACGCTACAGTTTAAAAAGCAATTTTGTACGAAACGCTAGTTTTTCTGAACGCGCCGCATGAGAAACCTAAAACGTACTGTATTTCAAGCTCGAGGTTGTTGCCCCGGGAAGCAAGCCGGGAACTGCCGGGGAACTGGCTGACGCCCGTGGGGCGAGTGGCGTGATACTGGCGTGATCACCACTTCACTTCAGTCCCACCACCTCTTTTTTCTACCTCCTCTTTGCCCTTGTTTCTCCGCACTTCTGTCACCCCCATGTCTGCGAGGTCATTCCCTTGAACGCCGACCATGTCCATACTTTTCTCGGCTACCCTTTTCTTCCGGAGCAGGAAACAGAATTTCATCCTGAACAAGGACTAAAAGCAGTCGAGATTGGACAAGCTCGTACGTAGTAGTAGCACTGGCTAGCACTGTGAGGTTGCTAATCGACAGAATGGCCATGTCTTTCGGTACATAGTGCGACCTGAGGCAGTCCTGAGGCTGTGCCTTTTTCTCAGTCGCATAGGTTGCCTTCCAAATTCGCCCAGCATCCCATCCTCATCTACACCGCATTCCCGGTTTGGGAAACGGGGCAACCGAGCTCTCAATTCTATCTCCGCTATGCTTTGAGAACAAAATCCCGGTTTCGAGCAACCTGGGGTGGCAGGACGAGCCATCTTGTCAACCTATCATAACGGGTTAACAAAATGGCTCGTCTACCACTAGGGTCCATGTCCTCGATCCATTTCCGTTATCTTCAGAAGGGATAGCTGCACGGAAACGACTTCTCTGACATTTGCCTCTCGTCGCGAACGGGAAATCTTTCTGGGGGCTGTCGCTGTCTATATCACTCCCATCGATCTCTTCAGGCTCATCGAAAATAGGGCAGATAAGTGCGTTGATCCCAGGGAGATACACCTTTCTGGTTACTCCCAAGCGTCCGAAGATCGTCCTAAGGGGTGGATTACAAGATGGAAGATATTGGTAGCGACTTGCAAGGTATCGAAAATAGCTTATTATATAGGTCCAACCAGCAATAACAAGGTAGGCTACATCGACAGCTCGTGCTTCCCTCTGGACATGTAGAGATCCTTCCCTCTCTTACGGTAGCTTTCTACACTGAATTCGCCCACAGATATAACATGGCCCTCGATGCCTCTCACCAGAACATCGCAGTGGCTCATTCGAGGCCCTCCATCCATAGGAGATGTGGCTTTCAACGATTGTATTCATA
The DNA here is from genome assembly GCA_022496215.1 of Russula brevipes. Taxonomy (NCBI): domain Eukaryota; kingdom Fungi; phylum Basidiomycota; class Agaricomycetes; order Russulales; family Russulaceae; genus Russula; species Russula brevipes. The sequence continues at coordinate 36,108 of WTXF01000053.1, read as the reverse complement.
GAAAAAAAACACGTATTCCTTTGGCTTTTACGACCTCATCATCCATGTTCACTCGATTTCGAATCAGAGTGTGCTCCTCCCCGACCCGTAGTGGGCTCGGGAAAGGGCATTCTCTGATTCGTCCTCTGTCGTTATTTCTGGCGTCTTCGTGGCTTGCATTGTCGATTAGCTTCCACGAACATACGAAGCATTACAGCTTTACGCAACGCTCGAAGGCCAGCGTCGTGTACTTTTATTTCATGTTTAGGGATTCCGATAAGCAGAACGGCCGGAACTTGTCACATACCTCCCTCGCTACCAGACTCTCTGCACATTCTAATCCGTGTCGCGGTACATACTCTCCTGTCTTTATCCTGTACACGATCGTGGACCGCATCCCTAAGGGAAACGTCTACAATATCGTAGGTGCACTCTAGACGCTTTTGCCTTCAAATCGGCGTCTATGTGTCCACTGAATTGGGTACAACGAAACTGGGCAGGTTGTTGGCTATGTCACTTCTGTCCGTGCGCATGTCAGAGGAGTACAAGGGTCCGACTACTGAGAACCGGATAGAATGTAAATGTGTTGCCGTATGCCAATCATGCTTTTTTCATGCATTCGACGTATTCAACAGAGTTTTCGAGCGTTCTGTCGACTAGGTATCCCGTGTCGCTGTTACTCTACCCAGCATTGTGCGGGTTTGAGGCGTGAGGACGTATACGAATTGGAAAATGAAGCTAATGAAGGACGGAGGAATGGGACGAAGGGAAAAGTTACACATGCGGCGGTCTGAGGCCAAAAATGACGTATGTCGTGCGGCGAGGCGATGAAGCCGGTGACCGGTTCTTGGATACTATTACAGTACAGTACTGTATGGGGGCACATGTCCGTCTGTTCCCATGACAGTGACTCACTCGCTGACTCGCTGCGGGGATGCGGCCTTAAAGAGAGTCGCCCGCTTTTTCTCGATCTACACCCACGTTCATATACACCTTCCTGCAAATGCCTCATTGCTTATCTACTGTCATCACCTCTCATCTAGTTGGAAAATTCGGCCAGCTTAGGCGCTCGAGGTACGCTCTGCCTGTTACGCCGCGAGCAAACCGGCACCTGACCACTTATTAGCGGTAGATCTATCCAAGTCCTCGACGACGATTCGCTCCTCTGTATATTCTATTTCTGTCTGCCAGTCCTTTCGGATGAACGCGAAGACTACGATCGATTCATCTTACGGGGTGGTCATTGGGATCGCGAACGCTGGTGGTACAAGCTCGCACAGGTTTGCCGTCGGTGGCGACACCTTATCCTTGGGTCGGCATTCCGCTTCCGTCTTTCCCTCCTGTGCACATATGGCACCCCCGTCGCCGACATGCTGGCGCATTCCCCTCCCCTGCCCCTCATCATCGACCACCTCGACAAGGGTCACCCCATCACCGCCGAAGACGAGGAGAGAATAACGCTTGCGCTTCGGCATCGCGAGCGTGTGCGCCACATCCGCCTTCGGATGCCCGTTGTGAACCTGCAGAGGATCATCGAGGCTATGCACGGCGAATTTCCGATATTGGAATCCCTGTGCGTCGCACCCACCCCCAAGCACGCCGCCAGCGGGACAAACTTGGCGCTCCCCGAGTCGTTTCGAGCACCACATCTACGGCATCTCTTATTGGGAAACGCCGTCTGTACCATGGGATCCTCGTTACTTACGCCTGTCGTCGGCCTCGTTCGACTATTTCTTGACAACATCCCGTTGGCGGCCTATTTCCACCCAAGTGATTTGCTCCGACAGCTTTCACTCATGTCCCAGCTGGAGACGCTGTCGGTCTCCTTTCGCTCTCCCGTTCCCAGCCGCGATGTCGAACGGCAACTATTGCGCACGCCCGTGACTACACGTGTCATACTCCCTACCCTTCGCTGGTTCCTGTTTGGGGGTGTCAGCGAATATTTGGAAGCGCTTCTTCCTTGGATGACGGCGCCTCTCCTGGAGAGGCTCCGAATCCGGTTCTTCAACCAGCTCACATTTTCGATTCCGCACGTCCTGCAGTTCATAGGCACTATGGAGGATCTCAGATTCAGCAGTGTCTGGCTCCTGTTTCGTAATGAGGCCGTTATCGTGAAGGTATATCCGCACGAAGGGGCCACTATGAAGGCGTTGTCGATGGAGGTCCGCTGCAGGCACGTTGACTGGCAGGTGGCGTCCGCAGCCGAAATCATGTTTGCGCTTAGGACAGTATTGTCCTCGGTTGAGGACCTCGTCCTCCAGTATGACAGACGCCCCACGTCGCCGATGTGGCACAGCGAAGTCGACCGCGGGCAATGGCGCGAGCTCCTCGGGTCGTCGAGCGGCGTCAAGAGGCTTTTCGTGGACGACGGGCTCGTCGGGGAGGTCTCTCGCGCTGTGCAGATGGACGATGGGGAATCGCCCGTGGAGCTGTTGCCCGAGCTGAAAGAGCTCGGATATATCACGAGCCGCCGTGCTGGTGCTGGTGAAGATGCGGCGTTCGCCGCGTTCGCCGATGCGCGCCGGAACGCGGGCCACCCTGTGACCCTGGATCGCTCTGTTCGCCCCAAGTCGTGAGCCCATAGTTTGTGTGGCTATGAGCGCTTTACAGTGCGTGCGGCTTGGCTTGGCATGGCTGAGGCCGATATTTTCTGTACGCGGACCACCCTTGCGCGCGCGATTTACTGCGCTTGCTCCGTCGCCCGTAACCTTTCTCCCGGGGCGAGTGAAAGGTTGATGCGAGTTTGTGCTATGGCTCGTCCCAAGGGGAGGAGTAGACTTTTGGTAGGGGGAGGAAGGGGAAAGGAATGTGCAATGTGGCACAGCACGCGCGGAGGGGAGGGAACGCGAGAAAAGGGGAGCACATGGCGGCGCGGCACACGGAGGAAAACGCAGACAAAAAGACTCTTTTTATTGGTTATTGGGTGGATTCTCCATGACTACCTTATATACAGGGAGACCAGTAGTTAAGGAGAAAGAAAGGAAAAGCATAGAGAAAATGAAGGTAAAATGAAAACCCGAAGGCCCAGAACGCAGTGGCACTGTGCGCGCGACGTGGGCAGCCGGCGGTGTCTTAAATCTTGCTGAAAAGGAGTTGGGGCGAAGGCGGCCTCGGGCGGTGGCATCGTACTAGCAGAGGTCGAGACTGGACGAAAAGAAGGGACAGAATGGGAAAGTGCCAGGAAAGGTAACTTGTAGAGAGCAGCCACATGGCAGGCACTCCGGATAAGCTAATATGAGCTATTCCGAGCCCAACGCGCGGGCTCTCCATACACGAGGAAAGGAGAAGAAAAAGAAATGATGCAGGTTGGGATTCGGTGGAGTGTTAGTTGGATGTGGTCATGTTGGTGGGTACTTGAGTTAGTCTTGAATCTTGTGAAAACGGGGACGTCCTTGATGGGCCTCGACGTCCGGTTCCGCATCGCGCTGGCCGTGCTCAAGAGCCACGAGCATGAGCTCCTCCGCTGCGATTCGATTCCCGCTTTGAACGTCGCGCTCGGGAGCGCGCGCACCTCGACGGGGAGGCAGTCCGTGAAGGAGAGGAACCAGAAGAAGCAGATCGCAGGGCGGTCGATGCCGAGCGTGGCGAGCTTCGGCCTGCCCTCCTGCACCAAAGTCTGGCACCACGAGCGGGCACGCGCGCAAGGGCAGCAGCGTCGGCGAGAAGAACCCGTCCGGGAGGATGCGCTGGACGAGCGCTTGCGAGCACCCAGAACGCCTCTTGCTCGTCCGCGTGCACCAGCAGCAGCGTCGACGCGACCAGGCCCATGCCCTGGCAGTACCCGACCGCGGAATTGTGCCTGTGTGCGGCGGCACGTCAACCAAACGCCCCACGGCGACGGACGCGAAAAGAAAGAAAGACGGGTCAAGACGCACCGACTATACACGATGGGCACCCTGCGCAGCTTCTGCACCCCGACGCCGTCCCCACCAAAGAACATGTTAAGCGGCATCGCCCGCCCGGCGTCCTTGTCGATCTCCCGCACGACTCCCCCGCCATCGCTGTCCGTCTGCGCCAGCAGCTCCGCGAACACGCCCGGCTCCTGCATCTCCATCCCGCCGCGCGCCAGCCGGCTGAGCTCCCGGCGCCCCTCACGCCCCGCGGGCCGCCCAAGTTGCACGGTGCCAATCAGCCCCAGCAGTACCGCAGCGCCGCCTACAGCCGACGGAGCCTTGGCTAAATGCCCTCGCCTCCACTGCCCCCGCTTGGCGGGGAGGTAGGCGGGAACGTCTGCGTGCGGGAGCGCCGCCGCGCACGCACAAAGGCATCCCACTCCTTGGTTCAATTGTGCTGCTCGTCGCTCGCTGTGCACAGCCGTGAGGCCGGTGCCGCAGCACATTCGCACAGATGTGCCGTGGTGTGTCCGAGTCGACGGCAAGTATCGCGGTCTATGTGCTTGCTCCCGGAGCCACTTTGCCGTTGCTAGTGCTGCTGCTATTATCTCTACTGCTGGCCGGCACGTCCCCGCCGCCAGACACGGGATTTCAGAGACCGTGCCCGCTGGCCGACGACGTCCACGACTGTGGGCGAGCGGGAACCTCGATCTCGCCATCACAAGGGCAGGACTCTTTGATGATCTCGATCTCGATGCCGGCGCCGTCCGCCTCTTTGTCAAAATACTCGTCCGAGTCCTCAGTTGCGGTCTGCGACCTTGACACCGGTCAGGCACGTACGGGCGTCGGGCGCGCACCAGCAGGAGGGCATCGTACAACACGACATCGTACAAAGTCTCGAGCGGTGAGCGGAGGATGGGCACGGGACAGGTACTACTCCGTTGGGGGTTTGGATATCACGGGTATGATAGACTTGAGAGGAACAGATGCATTTCGGCACACAACTGGCTGAGCAGAACTGGGATTGTTCTGGCTACCCTGGGAGGATTCGGTGGAGTTAAGACTTGTGCTATGGGTTGCGGTCTGCGTGGATGGCCCGGGGTGGCCGTCATTCAGTTGCTGCCAGTGTTGTCGGAGGAACGAGCCGAGTAAGGGGATGCAAACGCTGTCGTACGGGATTTTGCCTCGACTGTCAGTACATCTTCAGGGGCGCTCAGAGCCCAGCTGAGCGTCGTCGCTACATCTATGCCAGTGCTCTTCACTATTGTTGCCTTGGAATTGGCGCCTTGCTCAGGCTCACGGTGACACGGTCTGCCTGCGGTCACTGTCAGGTGTGCATAGACCTCAATCCCTCTTCCCACGCTCTCGTTACCAACTCATAAACAAGCTCCGCGATGAACCCGCTCGTCCCGACCCCTTGCTCAACAAGTCCCCCCTGCTACGGCCGTTGGGAGGTTTGATTCATCGGGATCAGGAACTGGCAACTGAGTGGAGGTGCCAGTGGTGGCCGGGCTCCGGCTTCGCAAAGATGACGACGCCTCTTTTCTGGCAGCATGGGTACCGGGTTGAGAACGACACTGCCAGTGTGTGAAACTTTGCGCAGGTCATGTTCAATGGCAATGATGGAGGAACGTCGGGGAGGGTTTTTCAGGGGGAAGTGGGTTTGGTTCGGAAGTTTTGGGAGAGGGAGACCTACTTGCAGTGTCGGTCGGGGCTCAGGCGCGTTTGATATGCACCACAGTTGCACCACTCATGAAAATGATGATATATCAATTTCCATAGCAGTCGACGTTCATGGACAGGGTATAAAATGACTTGGGAGACCATCCGAGTCGAGACCACCTCATTCTCTGAAAGAGATAGTTTCCCTCTGCTACTTTGCTGTCCCCTTTCGACCACATTTCGTCTCTCGAAACCCAGTAATTATGCGTTTCAGATCTACCTGGTGATCACCTTCCTGGTTCCCATTCTGGATATCCTTGCTTCAGTCGGGGCGGCACCGTCGGACTTTCGGTCCAGGAAGAACCCTGGGCCCCTCCCCATCGTTCTTAATTTCGAATCCCCGAAGCTTGCCAGAGGAATCCTTACTGTGGCTTTGTAGGTGGTGAATGGTGAAATATTGATGTCCTAAAAGCTCATTCATCGGTAGCACGGTCAAGGTGAACCGCCGGCCCTCCAAGGATTTTCGACCTCCCTGGTCAATCGATTTCAGTCTAGACCAGGGCAGCAAATCGGTCTGTGAGTGGTATGACCTATGTTTGAGTGACTACATGTAAACATGGAATAGACTGGGAGTCTATGGAACCCCAAAGTGTTCCTCCTGTTGACGAAGTGATATATTTCTCTCGACCACTTCCGGCAAACATACAACAGGGTGTCACCATTGTTGGATGTAACTATTGTCATTCCTGCTCTGTCCCTGCTTCGGCTTATACTCTCTGACAAACAGATCAATATGAGGTCTTCAATGAGACTTGGGGGGGCCTTTCACGGCCATTCACAATATAGGGAGGGGGGACCCGTGACTCCGTGAGACATTTATTTGATTTAAGTGTATCATGAAGCGTGCGGAATGATGCCTTTTGTCGTGTCGTGGATATGGCATTGTTACTTTATGCACTCCTCGATGAACGGGACATACGTTTTGTATGACGGAGGCGGGCTCGAGTTTTCTCGTGAATCTGTGTTGTCGATTATGATGATCAGTAATTGCAACTGTTCGGCGTCCCCATTGGGATTTCCCACGCTCACCACTCGCCCGCGTCGCGACACCGCCTGTGTCCCTTTTCCTCCTGCCCCCGGGCTCACTGCTACTCTTGATCCATGTTCCACCTCAACCGTCACCTGTCATTCCCCGCATGGGCTCTCTCCAGGTCCGGGTATTCTCTCCCACGCACGGATTGTTTCGTAAAGGCACGTGCCAATGCGGACTTTGAACAACCACGGAATGTCTCATTCTCATCCATGATATACAAGATCATCGATCATCCATTACTGTACATCCAAAGCGCACTGTGGCTCTAAAGCCAAAATTGACGAATGTCGCCCGACTCTGAGTACGACAGTTCGGCGCCTCTCAGGCAAGCTCTCAGGTCTATCCGCTCCCATGCGGCCAACAGCGGCCGGCTGAGGTGTTTTTTTTGTCTGAAAATTGCACTCCTAGTGGATGCTTCGCATGTCCTGCGATGCCATCTCCGTTCCGTTCGTTGGAAGATTCGGCCACTGGCAGCTTAGGCGCCCGGGGTACATTCCTTGGCTCTTCCGCGGCTCGTCACTGTCGTCAGAAAAGCGGTGTACCGACCGACTACACAGCACACCCATTCACATCCCATCCTCGACGACGATTCGCTCCTCGATGTATTTTGTCTCTGTCCACCGGTCCCTTTGGACGATAGACACGAAGACTACGATCGACTCATCTTACGGGGGGAACATTGGGACCGCGTACGCTGGTGGTACAAGCTCGCACAGGTTTGCCGTCGGTGGCGACACCTCATCCTCGGGTCGGCACATGCCGACCCGTCTTCCCCTCCTTTGCTCGTATGGCACCCCCGTCGCCGACATGCTGGCACATTCTCCTCCCCTGCCACTCATCATCGAGGCCATGCACGAATTTCCGATATTGGAATCCCTGTGCATCGCACCCCCCCACCCAAGCACTCCACCACCGGGACGAACTTGGTGCTCCCAGAATCATTTCGAGAGCGCCACATCTGCGGTATCTCTTATTGGGAAACGCCGTCTGTACCATGGGATCCCCGTTACTTACACCTGTCATCGGCCTCGTCAGACTATTTCTTGACAATATCCCACCGACGGCCTATTTCCACTGCACTCAAGTGATTTGCTCCGACAGCTTTCACTCATGCCCCAGCTGGAGTCGCTGTCGGCCTCCTTTCGCTCTCCAGTCCTCAAACCGCGATGCCGAGAGGGAGCTGTTACGCGCGCCTGTGATGACACGTGTCACGCTGCCTACCCTTCGCCGGCTCCTGTTTGGGGGTGTCAGTGCTTACTTGGAAGCGATTCTTCCTCGGATGGCGGTTCCTCTCCTGGAGAGGCTCCGAATCCGGTTCTTCAACCAGCTCACATTTTCGATTCCGCACGTCCTGCAGTTCATAGGCGCTATGGAGGATCTCAGATTCAGCAGTGCCTGGCTCCTGTTTCGTAATGGTGCCGTCACCGTGAAGGTGTACTGTATCCACACGAAGGGGAGGCTGTACTGTATCCACACGAAGGGGAGGTTCGTTGCCGACACATCGACTGGCAGGTGACGTCTGCAGCGCAAATCACGTTCGCCCTCCGGACGGCATTCTGCTCTGTGGTCGACCTCTTCCTGCAAGACGACGGGCGCGCTCTTTCGCCCGTGTAGCACAACCATGTCGAGCGCGGACAGTGGCGCGAGCTGCTCATGTCGTCCCGCAACCGCAACGTCAAGCGACTCCTGGTAGACGACAGGCTCGTCGGGGAGGTCTCGCGCTCTCTGCAAATGGACGAGGGCGAATCGCCCATGGAGCTGTTGCCCGAGCTGAAGGAGCCCGGGTATATCACGAGCCGCCGCACGGGAGAGGCGTTCACCGCGTTCGTGGATGCGCGCCGGGATGCAGGCCACGCTGTCGTCCTGGCCCGCTCCCTTTGTCACAAATTGTGAGCGTGTAGCGTCATGATCATGGGCGCTGGGGCTGCGATTATATCAAGTTTTTGTACATGGCCCCCCTTGCAGTGTCTGCCTTTATTGGACTATTCGCCCCGCCACGTCATCTGGACTACCCCCCTACAATCCCTACTCTTTTCACATTCCCATCATTTATCATCACCATCTCGGACGTTTAGGAGATCTCCATCCCAAACAAAAATGTACCCCTCGAGGGCGGATTCCAGCTTGAATTTTTCTTCTCACGTACATTGTAGATTCCATCTTGAACTTATCTCATACTAACCTTATGACTATATATCACTTACGCGTACACCGTTATGTGGTCTTACTCTGGTACTTAATCCGAGCCACCGAAATCGACTTGGCCATACATGGCGGATGACCTCACATTACTGTTGCAATCGATCGTACATCAAGGACACACCTACAGGGCGACGACAATGACCAACGAGCGCAACAAGTTTGCTTAAAACGCAGCATTCGAGAAGATCTGCTCGTCTCTCGTTTCCCAACCAGCTCTCCGCATCCACTGGGCGGGTGCCCCACCCACTCCCACTCTCTCTCACTGACACTAACCCCACATCACACGGCATACGCATGAGCCAAGTACGGTGGGCTCATCGTCGCCACATCGTAAACGGGCGGCGGGATCGGGATCGCAACGGGCGCGTTGGAAGGCATGAAGGTCGGCCTGACCCCCATGCGTTCCATGTTTCGGAACGCCCACGTTTCCTTGAGGTGGTCGTCGCGCTTCTTGCGCTCGCGCAGCTTTCGCATATGGAAGTATACGAAGATACAGCCCATGCCGAGGAAAAACACTGTTGGGGAGGATAAGATCACGTGATGAGAGGTGCCCAAATGGATGGAGCGACGACGAACAGGCTGCACCGACGATAGTGAGGATTACGAGCGTCGGCATGCCGGTCTTCGTTTGTGAAGATGGCGAGTCGCCGCGCTCGGTCGCGCGGTTGTTACTGCGATACAGGGATATTGAGATAGACATAAAAGGCGGTGGGGCGGCGGATCGGATGAGTCAGTTACAGAGTTTACAAAGCCGAAGGAAAGGATACGGCAGGGGGTGGGACGGAGGGTGAACTCACGGATCTCCGGTGCATGCTGCATTCGCGGTTGGTAGTGAGAGTAGGAGAGGGAGAAGGAGCGAGGCGATAATGAGCGGAGAGCGAGGGAGGGCCGGCGCTGGGACCGTCGATCCCGCCAAAGCGCGTGAAAAGACTGGGCGCGAAACGAAAACGAAAAGGTGAGCACAAAGGAAAACAGAACAAGAGAGGAGGGGGGGAAACAAACGTACAGGGCGGCATACGCTTTCAATTGAACTTTTTTTTCTTCTTTGTTTCTTCCAGAGAAAGAAAGAAAAGGGTTGGTGGGTGTAAAAAGAAATGAACGCAGCCTGCTGCTCAAGTGTTTTTTTTTTAAAAGTGATATCGGTCTCGAGCGATGACGATGATCACTCAGGGGGGGTGAGGGTAGAAAGTGAGAAAGTGACTATTTGCGACCAGACCCCACGCTGCGGGGGCACGGCCAACGGGTCTATATAGGCGGGAGGAGCATTGTGGATGACGAGGCGGCTGTAAGCGTGGTTGCGTGGAGGTGCGTGTGGCCTCGTCTACCTGCCACACAAGTCGCGGAGAATTGAGACACGCCAGTGGGAACGGAGCTGAACTCGCGCCAGGCCCCGAAAGTCAAAGCTTCGCTTAGACCGCAAAAGTCCTTTAAATTACATGTTCGCAGATGTGTGTGTGCGGCAGGCAAAGTCTTTCGATCGCGCCGCCGATGCAGACAACAGGGGGCGTCCACCGCAGAAAGAAAAAGAAAAAAATAGCCGCAGCCACGAAGACCTGAGGGAGAGTATTTGAGGAACAGTGGGCCGCAAACCGTAAGTCCTTAGACCCCCCAGATTTACCTGAAACAAGGGGATGAGCTTTTGGTCGTGCCTGGTACAGCGTTCCTGAGAGCCTCATGATGGACGTACAGTACTGTATGAATGGTCGTGCTTCGGGGCGCTACATGAGGCGCTCGCCTCCAGCTCTGCCACAAGCGGGGTTTGACTGCTCCACAAGAGAAAAGACGGGCGATGCCGAGATCCGTACCCGCCCATCGTTTTTTTGCTTTCAGCACAATGATATCCGGAAAGCCCCTACCGCATGGATCTGTGCGGGCTCTGAACAAAATGCACCTCGTAAGCCACAAGGGCCCCCCCCCCTTCGTGTGTCCGTGTCTGTGTCGCCGCGACCTGGTGACGAGCGGATTGAGAGAAGAAGGGAGCTGGAAGCAAGGCAACTTAGAGGTTGCGGCGGTTTTCAAAAATACTCAGAGGGTTCGCTTGGCGTGAAAGATAGACGTTGATAGACGATGGACTCCTCGGACTTGTGAGATGAGAGGAATCGGCAAAAAGTAGCAATGGGGCACTGGCGATGCAATGCGGCCCCACGAAGGATGCCTCGATTTCGCAGAGAGGCGAGAGAGTGCCGAGCGAAGAGTCAACTAGTCAACTCGCGTTGAGAGCAAGCGAGCTCGAGCTCGAGCGATGTCGTATTCAGCTCGGGGAAAGACGGCTCCAATCGATAACATATGGGGCGGCGCCCTACTGTAATATTAGAAGCCCGTCTACGTGTCAGCCTTATCAAAGGCTACAAGCGCGGCTTGCCACATTTTTGGGACTTCGTTGGGGTTGCCGGCAGAAGGTACGTACGCTCACTCGGTACATCTGCATCGCAAATATACGGTATTGCAGTTGCTAATGAAAGATGTGTGCAGTACCATAGTGATCTCGATTCGTTTACAGCGATCAGCAAGATTAGATAGGATCACGTGCTATGGGAACAGAAATTCGTTTCACGTTTCTATGGCGCGGACAGTGTGGGTCAATCAGATCAGAAAGCGTTATCGGAACCGCTAGACCTGATCATATCACCCCAACGACAGTTACTCTGGTCACATAGGCCGAAAGAGGCCGACGCGCATTCCCTATGCGGGTGAGAGCGCGCGCCAAGGACTGCACTGTAAAGCGTAAAAAGGATGATGAAACAGCTGTAGTGACATCACGTAATCCGCTGGCCAATTGTGTAGTGACCCGCAGCAAGAGAAGACAGGAAGGTCCCCATACATACGAAGACACTACCCAATGAATGACATCGGGATCTCTTGATCACCGAGGCTCACCACTCTGTTCCGGGGGTGCCGACGCCACCAGTTGGAGCCAGACGACTTTTCAGGGGTGTAGGGAATGCCTAGATTGGGTCAGAACAGGGTTACGAGATGACCGAAAGGGATGCTGTTCCAACAGTTGGGAGACTGGGACAAGGACCGAAATGTGTGCTTGGAAGAGCGGACGACTGTATTTGTATGCGGAAAATGAACTGGAGACCGATTCGCCTTGTAGAAATGCGATGCATCAAACGGACACCACCTTCCCCCTTACGCGCTACGCATTTGCCCGCGATACCGAGATCCGTCAGGCAAAAATGTCGTGGCTGAAATCGCATATTGAAGATGACGGCGGATTGGGGCCTTTTCCATACGATGAACGAGCTATTCGCCCCCAGCTGTTCTGTTCGGAAACGAATCGGGAGCAATGTAGAAAGCTTGAATTTGACACGGCGCGGCGGAACTGGAAACCTTACAGCCACTCGGTGATGTTGGCACCGCCGTAGTGGCCCTGGGTTAAGGCTTTCACACCAAGGTCCGAATGAGCGCGCTAGGCCTGATGCAGAACGCTCACAACATACACAATAGAGGGAAGGGGAAACAAACGCGTGAGGTATACTAAGTCGGATTTAGTGCGCCACGGGATCGAAGAATGGTCCGTCGGAGGGTGAGAGGCGGGGGGGAGAGCAGGTGAGACGACAAGGCGCCGACCCGGCCAAGGGCGCCACGGGATCAAAGAATGTCGGTCGGAGGGTGAGAGAAGGAGGGAAGGCGCGGAATGAGACACGTTACAAGAAGAGGGGCGACAAGGCGCCGAACCGGCCAAGAGAACCGATGAATCGAGGACCGATCGTATCACGCCTTTTATTTAAATCCATCGTTCCACCACCCACACTCCCTTGTCGCTCCATTCATTATTGTTCCCCCTTTGCCACTGCCCTCCGTCGTTCAACCATGGCTCCCGTCGCTGCTTCCCCTACCCCAGTAACTGCCCCGCTCCCTACAATTCCCCCCACGGCCGCCGCCAAGGACAAGTTAGCTGCCCGCAAACGCTTCGAGGCTGTGTACACCATCGTCCGCGATGACCTGCTCGCCGACTTCCGCAAACACAACATGCCGGAGGAGTCCATTGAGTATTATCGCCGCGTTCGTCTTTCTACAGATGCGTCGTTTGTGCAGTTGGCCCAACCCTTCGACAGAGCATGGACTACAATGTCCCGGGTGGAAAACTTAACCGAGGACTGAGTGTTGTCGACTCGGTCGCCATCCTCAAGGGCCGCGACCTTACCGAGGCAGAATACTTCAAGTCAGCTGTCCTCGGCTGGTCTGTTGAATGGGTTCGTCTCCCCTCCCCCCCTTTTTTTTCTTTTATGTGATTATGTAACCGACTGGTTTCACCCCGAAGCTTCAAGCCTATTTCCTCGTTTCGGATGACATCATGGACTCGAGCATCACCCGTCGTGGCCAGCCTTGCTGGTACCGCGTCGAGGGTGTCGGCCTCATGGCTGTGAACGATGCGCTCATTTTGGAAGGGGCAATCTTTCAAATGCTCCGCAAACACTTCCGCAGGGAGCCCTTTTACGTTGACCTCATCGACCTTATGCACGAAGTACGTCAGCACGCTTCGCCTCCTTAGAAGCCCCGGCGTAACCCGCGGCCCCAGGTCTCCTATCAGACAGAAATGGGCCAACTCGTTGATCTCATCACCGCCCCAGAAGACAGGGTGGATCTGTCCAAATTTAATCTCGCAAGGTGCGCTCTTCCGTCCCCACATCTTTTCCCACTGTTCTCACGTCCTGAACGCTTCACAGGCACAGGACAATTGTGATCTACAAGACGGCCATCTACTCGTTCTATCTCCCCGTCGCGCTCGCGCTCCTCATCTGCGGGTTCCCCGTCGAGAAGAAGAACGAGTCGGATCCGGACTACTACAAGCTCGCGTTGGACATCCTCCTCCCGCTCGGGGAGTACTTCCAAATCCAGGACGACTACCTCGACTATGCCGGGACGCCCGAGCAGATCGGGAAGGTTGGCACGGACATCCTGGACAACAAGTGCTCATGGTGCATCAACACTGCCCTCGCGCACGCGAACTCCATCCAGCGCGCAATCCTGGATGCGAACTACGGCCGCAAGGACTCTGAGGCGGAGGCGCAGGTCAAGGAGGTGTTCCACCAAATCGGTGTCGACGCGTACTATGCCGAGTACGAGGCCGATGCGTATGCGCGCATCAATGCGCTGATTGATGCGGTCCCGGAGGTAAGGAGCCCATGCGGGGAAGCTGTACTTCGTCGGAGCGTCTTCCGTGTGTTCTTGGACAAGATTTACAAGCGCACAAAGTGAAACCAATGCTGCCGAGACGTCTTTTATACCCTTCTCCCCATTTTTCTTGTTGCTCCTTCGGCTTCTTTCTTCTCCCACCTTCCTTGCAAAAGTTTGGCATGTATTATATCATACAGTATAGATCCGCAATGCTTTGCTTTGCTACACCATATCACCGTCGAACCGCGGCAGCTTCGGTTCATGACCTTTAATTTTAGCGGTGGCGTTTCGGCCGTGGTGGGTAGTTAGCGTCGGGGTGCCGGAATCCATTCCGGCCCGGAATGTTGGGGTCCGAGAGCGGAATGGAAGCGAAGCGAGGACGTCCGGATATAACATATATCCGCTACCGTACCCGAAGTGCTAGCCTCATCGAGCATCAGGCTGAGCTTATCGGGACCCCTTCTGATGACGGAGATAGATAGCCCTCCACCATGGCCAGCGGTATATCAGGGTTCAGTGGCGTCGCCGGACCACTACACGACAGGAGAATGGGGATGATGTGTATGGGTTCTTCTCACTAGCAAAATCGGAGGCCGTCAAGGAGGAAAATTTTGCTCTTCCTTATCATTATATTATCCTTATGATAGGAGAGTGGAACCCGCGAGGAGGAGGTGCGTGTGCAACAATAATGACGCGCCTCCCACTGCTTGCAGACAGTTTACGCGAACCGCGAACCCCGAGCTCGATCCATCTACTAGTACTAATGCGCCCAATGGGTCTGAAATCTCCCAGGGTGTCTGAAATCGATTTTTCACATTTTATCTGCTTGCTCAATCCCCTCGGAGTTTTACGGGATCTAATCAACTAGTAATAACAGTTGTATCTATTTTTTTACTAAGGAATACAAGGTCTGGAAGTAGTTGAGAAACAGTTGCCGGAGTGAACAAACAGTGACACAGTTGATAGTGTCTTGTTCACCACGCTAATATCCACTCCCAGAGCCCAAAAAAATTTGACAGGACACCTATACTACATTAGACTATGAAGGAACACACACTTCAAGCTTCCGGTGTATTGTGCCCGTGTTCAAGAGCAATGAAGAGACACAATGAAGCTTGTCACACTTTTGTCACGGTAAAATTGAATGTCCACCGGCCACGTCAACGGCAAGGTCATTGGAGTTCAACGGATGGAACCGAGGCTAAGCAAACTCTAAACGCGTACACTCGCGTCAATCCGGTTTCTGGGTGGAGCTTGAATTTCGACGTGTTTTGTCACGCTGCCTCTTCATCGCTCTCAAACACAGGCGCAGTGCACCGGAAGCTTGAAGAGTGTGTGCCCTCGTAGTCTAATGTAGTATAGGTATCCTGTCAATTTTTTTTGGGCTCTGGGAGTGAATATTAGCGTGGTGAACAAGACTTTATCAACTGTGTCCCTATTTGTTCACTCCGGCAACTGTTTCTCGACTACTTCCAGACCTTGTATTCCTTAGTAAAAAAATAGATACAACTGTTATTACTAGTTGAATAGATCCCATAAAACTCCGAGGGGATTGAGCAAGCAGATAAAATGTGAAAAATCGATTTCAGACACCCTGGGAGATTTCAGACCCATTGGGCGCATTAGTACGGCTCCAGCACACTAAGCGCGGCACGCCAGCGATTGAGTCTGGGCCTGTCTGGCCCCTGCCATCTTGTTCGGCTCGACCATCCATCAGCCAGTGGCAGAGCATCATGACCACTGCCAGTGAGATGTCAGTTGTCTTTTTTTTTTCTATTTTTGTCGACTTTTTCGGGGGGTTTTTTTTCTTCTGTCGCCGTGCGTGGGGAGGTTGGTCATTAAGGTGCCCTTTGCCTTCGCCGTTCCGCGTGGGCGACAGGCGACGCCTTGGACATATGCCCGTCGTTCGAGCGAGGCCCAAGTTGTTCTAGGCTGTCTCTCTCTCCCTCCTCTGTACTTTGTTTGTTGGGGTGTGATTGGGCGTTGGTGATGACTATTACGTAGGTTCACCTGCGCCGGGTGTGGAAGGCTGGAAGCATATACACGGCGTTTGGGAGGAACATTTGGCGAAGAGATAAAGTGAGCGGATGAAACTACAAAATTGAACCCTCGATTGATACAGGCCTGTCTCAACAGCGACAGTAGCACGCACATTCTAGAAAACCGTAGCCAAGTCCTTTTACGTGGGAGGCCATGTCAGGGTAATAGACCATTTTTTCACTAGACCAATATTCTATTCGGGTCGAAATGGGGAAACGAGAAGTGCGGCCGACGAAGGATCTTGATGAAAGCTTAAAGGAATCTTTAAAAGGTTCAAATTCGATGCAGGGAAGCTGGGGAAGGTCCTGAAATTTATAGCGGTCCGTGTCTCCGTGAGAGCCGTTTCTAGGCATTCAATGTGGTTGTGAGTGGTCCGCTGGGCCTGTGTGTGCAGCACGTTCACCACGGAGGAGGGACGTGACTGAAGGGAGTGCCCTGAGGAGAGCGAGACAAGAAAGGCAGTTATGGTACTTCAAGACGACGGCGAGGACTGGGCCAAAAACCAAAATACTGGAAAGTAGTACTGACTAAGATCGAACGAGATCCGGCCGAGCCTGAGGATTAGAATGGTCTCCGTTCGTCCCACCCAGACGTGTTCTCCCAGTCGTGGCACCACTCCCAGGAACATCCCCGGATAAGATATAAAGGCAGCAACTACGCACGCATAAACGGTTTGAGGCGATTTACACCCTCATCCGCGATAACCTCCTGGCCGACTTCAGGAGATAGAACATACCGGAGGAAGCCATTGATCCATGTACATGTCATCCCCGCGGGTCGTGGTGTTTCCTTTGCGTGATGGCTCCAATCTCTCGATAGGTCATGGGCTACAAAGCTTGACCGAGGGCTGAGCGTCGTCGACTCGGTCACCGTTCTCGAGGGTCGCGAACTCACCGGTGCAAAAATACTTCATTCAAGGCCAGCCGTCCTTGGTCGGTCTCTTGAATGGGTTCGTTTACTCTTTTCTTCCCGCCGACTTTGAGGAGCCCTGACTTGAATTCAGCTGCAAGCCCATGTTCCCTCATTTTGGACCACGTTAGCGTATTATGGGACGCAAGTGTTACCTGTCGTGGGCAGTGCACCTTGCTGGTACGGATACCGCGTAGAGGGCGTCGGTTTCATGACCGCGTGAGGGGGTGCATTCAGTGATGGAAAGTTGCAATCTACCGAATGCATCGTAGACATTTCCGCGGGCGGGACCCATTTTACGTCTCCCTCCGCGGGCTTTTGTACGAAGGGCCACTTCGACGCCGTCCTCTTCTCTAGGCGTCTCGCGTAACCTGTGGCCATAGGTCAGGATTCCCTCCGAGGCGGATGCACAAGTCAACGAGGTGTCCCGCGAAGTCGGAGTGGACTCGTAATATGCGGAGTACAAGGCAGAGCCTGAGGTGCATGCGTCAACTCGCGTCTGTTGACCGACTCGGCTTCTACCGTTTACTGGTTTACCCCTTTTCCGTTTCTCCCTCACAAAAAAATGGCGCACACTAGTAACAGTATAGATCGGCAATGCTTTGCTGCCAAAAACAGGTTGAATACCGGAACTCGCCCCGACCCGGAGACTCGGTTGGGCCATATCCTTGCCCGTCATCACTCACCTGGGGATGCCGGACACATTGCGGATATTGAGATGTTCGCCCCTCTGATATTCACGCAACGTAGATACCCCCAAGTACTGCATGGCTCGGAATGAGCGCTCGGAAGCGTCAGGAGAGTCGGCCGAGCCCCATCCACTCTCATTCTCGTCGAGCGCACTGCATGGCGAGAGAAGATATCTATATCTATGTCCAACGGGGTGACCCAAGTATGTCGTTGTCGCGCACCTCCTTGCAAGTCCTACCGCTCCATCACAGGCGGGGCTGTTTCCTCCTCGATGCGTGACCTCGCCTGTGAGAGGAAGTAAGAAAAAGGACCCAGCCCTCATCAGTGTGCCACCCAACGACGCGTACGCAGCCGACCACGGCCTCCAGCAATTGCGCACCTGCCAGATGCGACGATAATATCCTTTTCGGCAACTTTAACTTCACCAGTATCAGCCCTCAGCTCATCCTCATTTTTGGTCACCTATCGGTCATCGGAGAGGCTGCCGCGCTGAATGCGACTTACATGCGGAGCAATTGAACTCCCAAAGATCAATCCCATGTTGGGGGGTCAGATTTGGAAACCTCAAACTCATATCTCCGCTCTGAATTTTCTGGGCCGCCCTGCACGCCTCAAATGAATCGCACGCCAGCTGCGATACCGTATTCAATGGATGATATCTTTCCGAAACCCACTGGTACGTGCATGAGTCCGGTGTCATTTTTGCAAACACTCGTCAGAGCCCGCTGTACGTAGGAAGGTCGAGCAGAGGAGTTCGAGGGCAGAAAACAGGAGATGAGGGGTAAAGGAAAAGGGCGCGGGCATACTTGAAGGTGACGAGAGTGGCACACTAAGATTCCGAGGCACAAAACTGCTTCATTCCGAGAATTTCAGATACAACAGTCGAAGAGCATTCCGGAAATCGTCGAACAATGGGGATCGGTACCGACGGTACAGTACCAGAAGGAGAAAATGTTGCACGAATGTAGTGAGGCATGAGGAGTTCAAATAGATCGAGTAAAAGGAAGAATGCAGGTAAGGATGAAGTTATCCAAGCCAGACATATCAGTAGGAGGGGCCACCAGGCCGAACATAAGTATGCGAGCTGTAGAACGAGGCTTTGAGGTGACGCAATAATAATGAACTTCCGAAGGCATGTGACGAGGGTGAATACTGGGTACTGAGGGATGAAAGGGTTGTCGATGCCTAGACGTGTTCGCAGGTGGGACAATGTGTTCGATCGTTGGCTATGACGTTGGCAGGGGTGTGTTGCTGCACGTGGGGGAGACCTGTATCTGTGTGCGAGCGTTTCCGTGGGAGCGGCACGCTAGTCGTACCGCCATCTGTGCTGGATGTGCTCCGGGTGCTCCGGAAGCTCCAGGTCGAAAACGATCGCTTTGATATCTGGTCATCGTCGCTGTCAATCTAATGTCTGTGACAAACACCGACAGCAGGATGCCACTTGCCGTTTTCAGTGAGCGTGGGCCGTTATAGTTTTCACAGTCAACATCGAAGAATCGCTCCGAAAAATTGTCGTTTCCTTCATCGTTAGCCATGCTGGCGTCGTCGTCTGTGTCCGAGAAGTAACAGTCGGGCAATGGTACACTAGCCCCTTCCTGGCGCACACGTAGATAGTTCGACTGCTGTCGGTTGCGACTTATATTGAAGCCTTCTAATACTCCAGCTGCGACGTCCGGAATTATCTCAGTTGGAGATAGAGGTGCCTGAGGAATGATGCACACCCTGTAGATCTCTAAGTTGCCAGCTATCACCTTCACCTTGGATCTGTGCCGTTGATTGGCGGAGTTCGAGTTGATGTCTTCTCGGCTCTGCCGCCACATGGTGTACCCTATTGGGAAAGGTTGAACCGACATCCTCAAAGGAATTGAATAGACGTACTCCGGTGCCAGTGGTGCAGACACCGCGATCATGGGGGTGTTTGGATCGTCCATCGCCCGTCCATGGCCACTCGGCGGGTACACAGATAGACCCCTGCCGCGTGGCTGGAACACCGTGGTTGAAGTCCCCTCCGCCGTTTCTTGGGTATCGGCGAGCAGAGAAGTTTTTTTTTCCGTGGACTTCCGCAATGATGGTACACTGGGGGCGACTGGGGGTCAGCGCCCGTGACATTCCCAGGCCGATTGTACCGAGAGCCTACATCTGTCTCCTGCTTGACGGATGAACGGGCTGGGGGAAAGGGTCGAGTGGAGAAGGGTGGTTAAGATGGCCTGGGAGATATCGTGAGAGGGCGCCAAGGAGGGCGCTCACGCGTGCCAACAGCTCGAAGCCGCCACTGGAGCGCTTGTTGGGGGGTCTCATTGTTTGGTCCACCAGCGGTTTATGTGGAAAGACGGGATTTTTGAGGTTATACTGGACTAGATGAAGGCTCGGAGACGTGGTTAGAGATAAAGGTGGGAGGCGTGGTCGCTTGTTGCCAGTCCTAGATCTGGGCTTATCTATATAGTGCGTAGCGCGCCAATTACTTCGTGATCACGGGCTCAACGCTCAACCCGTATTTGTAGTGCATGTGCGCTCTCTTCCTAACATCGCGGCTGGGTGCCTCGGAACGTGTCAGCGAATCGGGCGCAACAACCAAATGAAGACACGGAATCCGGAACGTTCTGCTTGTGTGAACACATCGATTGTTTAGTCTCCACGACGGCATTTCGAATTTCTCTTGGTCGACCTTTCAGGTTGAGACGGCTGACATACAGTGGTAGTATTGGTCAAGGCATTGGTAAGGGGAGTAGAAAAAAACACTGGCAGTTGGTGGCACGTGTGGGACGGTCCGCGATTTCGTACACACTGCCGATAGATAACACCCACGTAAGTCCCACGAACTGAATCACCCTTTTGGCCTCACAGGCCTCACCGTTTGCGAAGGCGAAAAATGCTTTTCTGCACACACGAAAGTGTCATGTTCACAAGCTGGGGCCGGAATACCCGGCCCGGAGACTCCGCAAAGACGCACGACTGACGCACGTTCTTTCCGGACCTTATCACTACCTTATCTCAACCTGAACAAGCGGGGTCGGCAGCGTCGGCCGAGCCCCATCCACTCTCATGATTCTCGTCGGCCGCATGACGAGAGAACGTATCTATCCCTTTTGCTTCACAAGGAGGAAACTGACAGTCCCGCCTTCCTGTGGTGGAGACCGTGGAGCAATAGGACTTGCACTGGCAAGGAGGTGCGCGACAACGACATACTGGCCTCACCCCACCCAGCCCTCATCAGTGCGCCACCCACCCAACGACGCGAGCTGAGGCACGCGCCCGAGCACGGACTCCAGCGATGTACACTAGGATTGCGCACTTGCCAGCATGCAGATGCAACGATGATATCCTGTTCGGCAACTTTACCCTCACCAGTATCAGCCCTCCTCTCTTCCTCATCCTCGTCACCACCACGGCCCTATCTATCATCAAAGAGGCTGTCACACTGAACGCGACTTTTATATACGGGGCAACTCCCAAAGACTAATAATCCCTTTGTTGGCGCCAGGTTTTAAAGCCTTAAACTCATTTCTCCGCTCTGTATCTTCTGGTCTGCCCTGCACACCTCAAAGGAATCGCACGCCAGCTACGATACCGTATCAATGGATGGTCGTACATTGCCAAAACCCACTAGTAGGAAACACGAGTCCAGTGCTATTTTTGCAAACGCTCGTCAGAGCCCGCCATCACCCCGATACATGCGCACGTGCGCTGTGTCAGCCGCGACCAACACGGTAATCTAGGCCCGAGTCGTACCGCCTTAATCATAGACCCAGGATATATTGCTGCTATCTGTGCTGAACGTGCTCCGGGTGCTCCGGAAGCTCCAGGTCGAAAAAGATCGCTTTGATATCTGGTCATCGTTCTTGTCAGTCCAGCGTGTAGGCAAACACCGACAGCAGGATGCCACTTGCCGTTTTCAGTGAGCATGGGCCGTTATAGTTTTCACGGTCAACGTCGAAGAATCGCTCCGAAAAATTGTCGTTTTCTTCGTCGCTGGTTATGCTGATGTCGTCATTTGTGTCTGGGGGGTAGCGGTTGGGCGGTGGTACACTAGCCCCGTCCTGGCGGGTGCGTAAATAATTCGACTGCTGTCGGTTTTGTCGATGGCGATTTATATCGAAGCCCTCTGATGCTCCAGCTACGACGTCCGGAATTGTCTCCGTTGGGGGTGGAGGTGTCATGGCCTCGAATGTGAGAGCTGGGGTATCTTCAATCACTTGCGGGGTAGCGCTGTCGAACAAAGTACACCCTGAGGAGTGAGGCACACCCTTTAGATCTCTAGGTTGCCAGCCATCACCTTCGCCTTGGATCTGTGATGGCAAAGAACCTGACTTTGTCCATTCCCTGTCCTGCGGGTGCAGGGTTTGCAATTTCTGCGGTGGAGGCACAGACTGCACCGTTGGCTGGCGGGGTTCGGGTCGATGTCTTCTCTGTTCTGCAGCCACATGCTGCACCCTATTGGGGGAGGGTTGACGACCCAAACACCTGCACGATCGCGGTGTCTGCACCACCGGAGTATGTCTATGCGACCCCCTCGAGGATGTCGACACCATCGCTGGTCCATGACCACTCGGCGGGTACACAGATAGACCCCTACTGAGTGGCTGGGACACCGTGGCTGAAACCCCCTCTGCCATAGGTGCGATTTCTGAGATACTGGTGAGCAGAGAAGATCGTTTCGTGGTCTTTCTTGATGATGGTGGACTAGGGGCGACCGAAGGTCAGCGTCTGTAACACCCCGAGGCCGGTCATAGAGAGAACCTACACCTTTCTCCTACTTGACTGATGAACGGGCTGAGGGTTAGCATCGAACGGAGAAGGGGGATTAGGAAGGTCCGGGATATATTGTGAGAGGGCGACCGAGTGTCCCACCGGCCGGCCACTTGGGGGTCCCATGTTTGGTCCAACCAGCGGTTTATATGGAAAAAGGATTTTGAACGTTAGACTGGACTAGATGAAGACTCGGGGGCGTGTTCAGATATAAAGGTGGGAGGCCTGGTAGTTTTTGCGGCCAGTCATGGATCTGGGCTCGTAGAGGACAAGTTCTTGCACACCTTTAGTCGAACTCACTCGTTCTTAGCTCTATAGGCTTTTTGCGTTAATATATTAATCTTGGTGCCCCGTATCTACCAATCAGAGTCCTCGGACCCCCATTCAGCTATAAGCCACATTCCCGCCACACCCAGATCCGCTTGCCAGTTCCTGGTGCAGGTCAAGGTGCTGGTGCAGTGCCTGGTGCTGGTGCAGTGCCTGGTGTTGGTGCAGTGCCTTGTGACGGAAGTCCCAATATTATCTGCCGAGTGAGATCTCAGCCGATAGCGCTATCAATCCAAGCAAGCAAGCACATCCAGCTGGTATTGTATCAACTATTTTGTAGCTTAGTGGTGCCAGCCTGTGTGCAACCTATGGTAAGGTTTTAAAGATCCATAGGTTTCCTAATATCCAAGTCACTTTCATGTGCTATTATCAGTGCTTCCACATGGGTTGATGTGAAACATGACGTGAGAATTTCAGCCAACTCTGCTACTAAAGATAGCTCCAGGGAAGAAATCATGATGACTACGCCACCGTCGTGTTTTGTGAGAGTGCACGTGCACGTCACATGTTATGTAATGTGCAAATAAGAGACGTGGGACTTACAGTAACGCGCTTAGATATCGCCCCGCCTCACAAAGAGTTTCTTGAAGAGTTCTACGCCGGGCTATTCAAGCATCGAAACGCTCTGAGTACCTTCCCGGCGTGCGAATACACGCGTACCGAGCAGCGAGAGCACAAGTAGTCTCACCAACACGCGCGTGATAGCGCGGACAAGGGAAACCACTGAAAAAGCCGGACAACTGTCAGTGGCAGACGTCGCGAATGTGCACGAGATGAATCCTAGGCCATTGAAACTGTCGGGCGCGTCTATTCGATTGTATGCATAGCACAAATGCAGTCGCTCTGAGGTTTGCAGGACGAAGAAATGGCGTGAGAGGTGTGCCAGTGGCAGTCGACCTGTACCATGCCCAATAAAGCTTCTGTGCGGGTGCTCGCAGCTGCTGACGATACCGGACAAGTCCCAAGACAGTCATCGCCAACTTGATGCTCGCAGCGGTCATGTGCACTGGTTTGCTCACAATTGCGCTTGTCTCAAGGTGTCTCATTGACAAGATCGATTCCCAGCACCGAGTACGCTGATGACTATGATCGCTGTAGATCAAGATCACGCTGTCACAGGTAAATGCTTGGCTGATATAAGCGGACGCCGGAGAACCCAGCCCAGAATGGATGCAATCTGTCCGTGTGGCTGGCGGTACGGCGAACATCACGCCAACCAACATGGAGCCAGACAGTGGTGCCGTTCCTCCAACCCGGGAGAGCCCTTGAGAGTTTTATTAGGAAGGGCGCCCCATGCACAAGAGAGTATCGGCGAAAACGAGGTAGTTTGATACCATTCCAACCACTCGGACGATAGTGATTGAGTGATCATGTGTGAGAGGTTTCTTGCGCGCATTTACGTCCGCATCAGGGGGGATGGGCTGCATCCTGTGTCATCAGAAAGCCATCGACCGGGCACGATGGTATCAGTAGAATTGCCCACAATAGACCCCATTTTCTCTTCGTTACATAAAAGTAGGGCCGGAAAAGACATTTCCGGATGGATGTGGGATGCGCACGTAAGGAAATATTCATCGCCGCTGTTCCCAGTTCCTCGCAACCTCAAAAAAAAACGCACCGGTTCTCCTGAGCGTGCCCGGATGAATCTTTGCATCGAAACGACAAGGTAAGACTCCGCTGGGACAAAGAAACCATCGCATTCAGGAACCGGCAGTACTTTCCATAAATGAGGGAACGAGATGCACGCAAGTTGGACGTACGCATTGGCGCCGCGACCGTCATGTGCAAAGGCTTTGAGAAGGGTAAACACAGTCACCCAGCGAGGATAAATAATGGCTGAAAAAAAGAAAAAGAACAGTGGCGTACCCAGGGTGGAGGGAGAAACCTCTTTTCTGGTGGGCGTGTTGGTAGTGAGGAAGGACACGCCGTCGCCATGGCGGGTGCAATCTATGTCCATGCGGAGAGGCCAAGTCGGAAGGAGCCGAGGTACCGGGGCGTCCACAAGTTTTCACCGAATCTCACTTGACCCACCTGACGCCCTGAGACGCCACCCCCAGCGACGTCTCTGCGATGAGTTGGTTGTCGATAAGCCTGCAGGGAGGCCGGTTGGCTATGCTATCTGGTATAAGCTCGTGAGATGGGCCCTTCTAAAGGAGCTGTTCCTGGCGCAAATGAGCGCGGCGAAGCCTGCTGGCGTTTCTTGGAGGCCTCTACCGATCATAGACTGAAGCTCTCGGGAAGCGCCTGGTGAGCTGATACCGCAGGAAGCTACAGTAGAAACATATCGGGGCATTTGACTTTCAGCGAATTTCAGCCGCGTGCGGGAGAGCGGCAACAGACAGACAGGTCACATGTCGCCCTGGCAAATGCCGAGTGTGGAGGCGCGAGTCAACTGAATCAGGGGCAATCAGGGGACACGCCAACGATGGTTGACCAACCCGAACCCGTCGCAATCGAAATTCTCCCCGACGATGTCCTCCTTCTCGTATTCTCTTCTTATCGGCTGACTACCTTGACCTTGATTCACCATTCCCAACCGCAAGTGATGTGGGAATGGCACACGCTCATACATGTGTGCCGAAGATGGCGGTATCTCATATTCGCGTTGCAGCGGCATCTGGATTTACGGCTCGTCCTGCACAGGCCAGGGAAGCAGTGCGGAAGGATTTTGGATCTCTTGCCGGCCTTGCCCATTTCCATATGCTATGACCTCGACAGCGTTCATGTTCAAGATGAGGACAACATTGTTGCAGCGCTCAAATACTCTGATCGCATATCCCAAATCCAGTTTTGCATTTCGAGCTCGGTGTTAGAAAAATCAGCGGCCTGGGAGGAGGATTCGTTCTCGGAATTGGAATATCTTCAGCTTACATCGGCTTTTGATATACAAACGGTCCTTCCAAGAACATTCTTGGGCAGGTCCACTGGCCGGTTGCGCTACATCGAGTTGAGAAACATCTTATTTCCTGGTTTTCCACGTCTCCTCCTATCCAGCCGGGATCTCATTTCTCTCTCTCTTGGCCCCTTTTTCGTCGTGGATACGGGATTCCCTTCGCCAGGGCTCCTCTCGGCCACTCTGTCCTCAGTTCCCCGGCTTCAGTGCCTTTCTCTTCAACCTGACCCCGAAATGCCGCCCACAGAGCCTCCTCCACACGATCTCATCGTTCTCTCGGCCCTCATTCATTTCCACCTCGACGGTTCAAGGGGGTATCTGGAAGACCTCGTTTCCAGGATCGATGCCCCCATTCTCGAAACTCTTGATGTATCTCTCGAGCACGGATACGTTTTCGACATCCCCCAGCTGTCCCAGTTTATTCACCGGACCAGGTGGATGAGCTCATTGCCCAAGCTGACTGCCGTAAGGTCTTCTGTCTATAGCTTCACCATCGAACATCATTTCAGAAAGCCGTCACCTTCTGAGGATGAGACTTGGCTGAAATTGCACTGTCCTACGACGGCGCACTCCAGGCAGGGCCCTCGCTCACCCATGCTCTATATTTGCAGACAATTGTCTCCTCTCATGTCCAGTGTGGAGGAACTCGTCGCAGGGGTACAATTTTCGCGAGACAGCGCAAATCTCGCGTCATTCTTACAATTTCTTGCACGACTCGGTTGTGTGCAACACTTCACATTGTACGGCCCACTGGCACAGGGGGCGATGATAGGGATCTTGTATGCTCTGGAGCAGCAGTCTACCGGGGAAGCGGCCCAGGAATTGTTGTTGCCGGCACTGCGCTTTCTCCACGTTCCTGACTTCAGGAAAGAACACAGCAGTGTCAAGTCCCTCCTTGCTGCACGACAGCTCGCTAACCGACCCCTAACTGTGAGATGCAGCTCCAGAGTGGGATGATCTTGGAGATGAAATCATACATTCTATTCCTCGTCGGCCTTCTTAGTACTCGCTTCGTAATTTGAGAGATCTTTGTAGTTTTTCTGCCGGGCTTCAATGCATCCCGTTTCTATGCTGTGTATGGCCATGAGGCCGTATAGTCTCCTTTCCCCCTTCGATAAATGACAAGGCAGAGGAGGTTCTGAGCTCTCCAGACTGAAAACAATCTGCTATCTTCGCGTGATGCCATGAGCCCTGAGCACTCCGTAATGACTTCGATTCCTCTGGGAACACGGCAATCACAATCAATATTGCTATCGCATTGACCTAAGGACGTCTGCGTTAGTCGAGTGCAAGAACAGGACGGGATAGGATCTACAAACCCATCTATTCACCCTCGCACTCCAGAATGAAACTATTTCCCAGTCGACGGCAATGATAGACTGTTTCGGTAGTGGACGCGCCGGTGCTTGGCTCTACATTCACTCGGCGCAGGCTCGCAGCACCTGACCGGCACCCATATTCCCAACATGGGTCCGCGCAATGCGGCAACTACATGCCCTACGAGCCGAGAAGTGAGCGCGCAGAAGATGAAGATGGACATGGTACACGTTTACAGTAATGTTTACTGTAGATGACGAAACGTAATTTGAGTCCCACACCACACTGTACTGTACTCCAGCCCTGTCCGGTTGTAGCCATGAGCAACCAGGTCAATATATTCACTCTTCATAATACATGTGCACCCGCTGCAATGCCGAAGTCTTCGCCGGCCCTTTCTCGCCTGATGGCGTCCGTAGCTTGATGTTGGCTCGATTCCCTCAGTCTCAATGTTCAAGGCGTGCAGCCCGGTGGTCCATCAGCCGTTCTATGAGTGTTTTTCTGTTGCACAAGGAATGTAACAAACCCTGATTCAGAAAGACAAAAGAGGCGGCATGGAGGAGAGTGCGGATTCGCATTTCGTGACTCATTCAAATACTTAACTTCAAAGAATGAACATGGTGGCCCACTGTCAGGGTCCAGTCTTGTGCGAGATAGCTGAGGTAAGAGAGTTCGGCCTTGGGGCAACCTGTATTGGAGTTTGACCAGGCTGTTCACAAACTATTCTACACACGATGCTAATAATGAATCGACTGAAAATCCGAACTGTAAAACATAGACGCCAAAAGTTACCATCGCGTCATCCCTCCCACAGTGATTTTACGCGTCAGCAGTGTGGACTTTGAGATACAACGGAAATTACTATCCACTCTCAGGGTCCTCGACAAGTGGCCGTCTGACCACGGCTTGGTTCGGTCATACCATATCCTCGGCGGGGAAGAGTAGCTCGGCTTCGAGCTCGCAAATGAATGCGAACGCTTTTTCTTGTTTTGTAGGGGTGCGGACGAATCGATGACAGGGTAACTCGGAGTACGAGCCTGTGCAGCCAGTATCACGTATGAGACTCGGACCTAGGGTGGTTCCAAACAAGGACACTTACCTTGCTTTTTTTCAATTCGACGTTTTCACACATCTTCTTCACCTCGCCTACGATCTCTCGGAACATATCCGCACCCTCTTGCTCTACGATATCATAGCACCACCACTCTTTGGGGGCTGTACCGGTTAGCACATCAGTGCGACGAACAATGCTTTCTGGGCCCGAGTGTCCGGTTTGCTTATTATACCGGTAGAACGCAATCCTTGGTGCCAAAGGTAGATAAGCCATGCAAAACTGTGTTCATGCCGGGGCTATCCATATCCACGAAGGATCGCCACAACTGGAGGTCAGCTTCTAGGCGCTTCCGGGAGAATCGAAAGTCGTCGTGTGGGTTGATCGTGGCGACGAACACAGGCGTTGTATTTACGTAAATGTAGACGAGAAACCCGAAATCGACAGCCTCAGGTGCTGTCACTGTGCTGTGAAGGGGGGAAGTTGAGGAACAACCTCGAACATGGTGTCGGGAGGGAACACGGCATTGAGGAGGCGGTTCCAGGATTCGTAGTAAGATGTGTAGGATGCCCTAGCGGTAAAAAAGGAGCGCATGATGATTTCGGGCCATGGTTGAGAGTTCTCCATAACGACTGCACATGAAATAAACATTGGTGCCAAACCTGTTGGAAGGAATGTGCACGGCTCGGCCCGACTCGAAAGCTGGGGCAGGTAACTGCGGCAGTGCAATGCGTGCAGTGCAGAAAGAAAAGTGAAAAATGGAAAAAACAAGGTGCCGGAATACCGGAACTCACCCGGCCCGGAGACTCGTTTGCGCGCCTGCGCATTCAGGTCACGGTGCACTGGCACGGAGCTGAGCCTCTGCTGAGGAACGCGCCCGAGCACGCACTCCAGCGATGTACATTAGCATTTCCAGTGCGCACCTGCCAGCACGCGGCGCAGATACAGCAATAATATCCTTTTCGGCAACTTTAACCTCACCAGTGTCAGCGCTCAGTTCTTCCTAATCCTCGTCACCATCGCGGCCCACTGTCTGTCATCGAAGAGGTTGTCACACTGAAGGCGACAAAGATCAATACTCTCCCATTTTATGGCGTCAGGTTTGGAAGCCTCAAACTCATGTCTACGCTCTGTATTTTCTGGGCCGCCCTGCGCACCTCAAAGGAATCGTACGCTAGCTATGATACTACCGCATCAACGGATCCTCGTACCTTGCAGAAACACACTAGTAGGAGCACGAGTCCGGTGGTTATTTTTGCAAACGCTTGTCAGAGCCCGCCACCCCGATGCATGTGCACGTGCGCTGTCTCAGTCGCGACCAGCGCGGTGCTTAATCGTAGGCCCAATTTATATTACCGCTATCTCTGCTGAATGTGCTCCGGATGCTCCGGATGCTCCAGGTCGAAAAAGATCGCTTTGATATCTGGTCAACCGTCGTGTCAATCCAAGTGTCTGTCGGCAAACACCGACAGCAAGATGCCACTTGCCGTTTTAAGTGAGCGTGGGCCGTTATCGTCTTCACAGTCAGCGTCGAAGAATCGCTCCGAAAAATTGTCGTTTTCTTCGTCGTTTGAAATCACGCTGACGTCGTCGTCTGTATCTTGGAGGTAGCGGTTGGGCGATGGTACACTAGCCCTGTCCTGGCGGATGCGTAAATAGTTCGACTGCCGTCGGTTTTGCCGATCGCGATTTATCTCGAGGCCCTCTCCAGCTGCGACGTCCATTATTGTCTCAGTTGGAGATGGAGGTGTCAGGGTCCCGGGTGTGAGAGTTGGGGTATCTTCATTCACTTGCAGGTTAGTTTTGTCGAACAGAGTATATACTGAGGAGTGAGGCACACCCTTTAGATCTCCAGGTTGCCAGCCATCATCTTCACCTCCGACGTGTGGTGACGAATAATCTGACTTTGTCCATTCCATGTCCTGCAGGGTTTGCAATTCCTGCGGTAGAGGTGCAGACTGCACCGTTGGCTGGCGTGGTTCGAGTTGATGTCTTCTCGGTTCTGCAGCCACATGTTGTACCCTATGGGGTGAAGGTTAAACCGACATCCTCGAGGGGGTCGAATTGACGTACTCTGGTGATGCAGATGCCGCGATCATGGAGGTATTTGGGTCGTCCATCGCTCGTCCATGGTCACTCGGCGGGTACACAGCCTGAGATAGACCACTGCGTGACGGCCCGCATCTGCAAAAAAGGTTTGCTCCATAGTTACCCAATAAACTATATAGTCTCTCATAGTCGTCATAGACAATCTTGTATTACATAGTTCTTCATAGTCAATATAGTGTCATATATATATATATATTCCTATATACAATTACCAAATGCTATGTATACTATAGAGAACGACACACGTCTATGAAAGCTATGGCGTCTATATATTCTTTGATGCCACAAACGTACTAAGATTAATATACGGATTTACAAAAAAACGCGTCCCTACATCTAAGGAATTTTCGTGTGCAAATTCCCTGCCTATATTCCTTGGAAAATGGGGGATTAGGTGACAACCACGAAGGACCTGCGTCATGCAGATAACCGCAGTGTGAGGCTGTCGATTTCGGGTTGCACGCGACACATGGTGCATCTTAGTTGTGGGATCGACGGGACCCAGAGGGGTGTACCATTCAACAAACGCGTGCGGGTGAGGGGGCTCGGAGTGGTCGAGGTGTGGGGGAAGTCGAAAAATGACGCGAATGCGTGCGATACGGACTGGAGGCCCGGGATTCGAAATGGATTCGGTGGCTGGATCCTCAAGGACAAAAGCGGGATCGAACTGCGCTGGTTGTATCGCAGGCGTTCGTGGGTTGTTAGATTGTCTTGAAGGAGTTGCACGAACGATCGTCTTTGTGTTTTGTGGGCTTGATGCGACCCAAGGTTGTGTGGGTAAATGAATACTGACTTGAATAAAGCAGTCGAAGCGGTCGTTTGCAGTGGCGAGACCGATGGTGGCCGCAGTGAGCTCTAAGGAATGAGTCAGTGTGGGTAAGAACCCTGTTATGTTGTAGACCCGCTCGATCTCCCCTGGATGTAAACCAGGATATGGACTCTTCTTCGCGATGTAGTAGCTGTCGAAGGTCACGAGGAAGCGGAGGTTTGTCAGTGCTTCCTCTGCCATACTCTGCAACAGTTCCTCCGAATCGCCACAGTCTTGATCACTATTGACGAGCGCCGCGTTCACACCAAGAATAAATGCGGAGTGCCGTGCATTACCTCCCGCCGCTGTAGCCATCTTGTCATCTGAGAACGTAGTCTCGTCGATTGCTTGCACGGTACGCGTCCTTAGCATAGTCTATATGAAGTCTTTCAGAAGCCTCGGTGTTGTACGCGTCGAGTGACCCCCGTGAGTGTATAGAGTCGGCATAATGGGAGACGTTATGGACCTTGGGTATATTGAAGTGTCTGCGAACGCCAAGGTCGATGAGACTGGTTTTGTTGCATGAAAATCGCCAGAGAACGTTCCAGATCGCAATGTCTGTGCAGAATGAGTCTGAAGCTGCGCGTAGTATATGAAGTCCATTATGGAGCGAGCATGAGGACAACTCGCTTGTCCACAGCACCAGCTATGGCTCCCAGAAAAACCATCTCCATGGCCTTGTGCTCCTTTCCGGTCCACTGTGAAATTCCGATATACCGTGCTTGAAATGTCGAAGCCCGGTGGCCCGGTATTGCCTTGAAGCGCGCGTCGAGCTCGCCCTCGCCGATCAGCTCGTACACCAGTGTAAGAGATGCGAGTGAAATATTCCCTTGTGTAATTGGTGCAGGAGATCCGGAGTGAAGCATGAGAATATGTCGCAATGCGGAAGTTCAGCCCAGAACGGGTTGTATATCGCGCGCAGGCCCTCAGCGTCAAAGGCCTGCTTAGCAACGGGGTCGCCCGCTCCATGCCCTCGCAAAGCAGAGAGAGTTGAGTTGGGCTGACGGAAAGCAAAGTGGACAGGAGTTCCTCGCTCGTCATGCGGAACAGTGCAGCGAGGGCAGCGATTTTCCATGCAGCAAGCCACCAGGCATTGCTCAGGATAATCAGCGATATAGGACGCAGAATTGGGTAGACCCTACGAACTACCCCATCCCCGCACACAACGTCGATCCCGCCTGCCTGATTCTCCATAGGTGAAAGATGCGATGCATGCAGTGATGGAATAGTCGGTAGATTTCCACTGAGCGACACTTCTGGTAGGTGGTTCATCTTGGAGACAGGAAGGTAGCCGATGACGATCGTCGAGTGGGAGGAAGATTGTCGTCGCAAGGCCTTCGAAATGTTGCCCAGGGAGAGATAAACCGGCCATGCGGTCTGATCGCCTGATAGATTGGTGAGGCGTGTCTTGTCGGTGGAAACGATCACAGGCGCAACTGTTGCCCCGATGGGGAGTTTGGCCTCCCACGAAGTGTCAAACGCGTTGTTTATTGTTGAGGCACGAGGCCTGAGGCGAGGACTCACCTGTGTCTCCCACCACCAGTCCGCAGTCCACGCCTCTCCGTATAAGCGTTCCGTCATCTCCGCGTCCTTGAAGATCTTTGTCGGCTTGTAGGCTATGTGGTCTTGAAAGTCTACATTGCCAAGTAACGAAGCAACACATTCGTTGATGTTCCGTGACCACAATTCAGCCTCGTGTTCGACGCCATCAGGCCCTCTGGGGAGCCCGACCATCTCGCAAGTCCACCCCGGTCCAGTTGGGAGGCTGTCTACTTTCTTTAGGAAGGTATAACTGTTGTGAAACGAGATATTGGTATGTCGTTTTATCTTTCATCACATGTATATTCATACGATAGTCCACTGAGAAGGCTAGGAAGTGTGCGTACGAAATTCAACTTGAGAAGGTCGTCCATCTGTTGATGACCCAGAGTCCGTAGCATCCACAATCCAAACTCCCATTCGTCCTTGTCTGCGAATGGAGCCCAAGGAGCTTGACCGGCCTGGTCGTTGGCTTGATGCGCATGGGCAAATGTGGTTTTTGCTTCACGAATTGGCTGACCTGCTGGGCCAGGATAATCGAGGGTGTAAAACCCTTCGGCTCGCGTGTCATGATCTGGAATCGCAGTCATCAGGTGCGTGGTTACCACTTATATTACTGTGGTGCTTACCGGGACCTTGACGATGGCCTGCATTGTCACCTGTGAGGTCATCGTTGGCACCGATGCCTCCCATGGGCCATCCCCCCTCATCGTCCAAGTCAATGTGCCCCATTTCTATGTCTTGGGTAGCAGATGGGTCAATTCCTGGGTTGTTCATGTCTGCCAGCCACTGGCGTCTACAAGCCGCCACTTGCTGGATGTGACGACTCACACTGTTGGTAGGCTTAAAGCAGTACTGGCATTGACTTGTTGATGTCGCCATAGTCGAGGACTGGGATTGCAAAACCTGGCGACGTTGTGTGCTTCCCGCTCTCGTACCCGGTCGAAGAGGTCCATCTGCCAACTGGGAACATTCCCCCGATTTCCCCGGTGCTCACACAGGCCCTCGTGTTCAAGACCTGGTGCGCGTTTTCCATTTACTGACCCACATCCTCCATTTTTGCACCGGCTCATGCAACGGCGTATTGACTTTTCCATGATTCAGAACCAACCTTGACAGATGTCCAACTCCCAGCCATTGACCATTCTGCCGCTCCGTTGACAGCTAACGTCCTTCAAATACCTCGCCCGGCCGTTATATTCGCAACTTACTTTCTTCCCCCCACAACCTCACTCAATTCTTCTTCCGTTCTATCATTCTCGAATGTCTTCTACTTTGCAAAGCGGAGGGAATCGCGAGCAACGCGTTCGTCGTCCATCCGAGAAACAACAACAACTTAGTAGGTCCTACAGTACTCATTTTCACCCTTTGTCTCATCGCCCTCAGATGATGAGAACCTTCAACAGGTTCAGAGGCGTGAGACCGAAGCTGAGAACCGCCGACGCAAGGAGGCGGGGATTGGACGGCCACGCCCCCAGCCCCTGAATATTCAACACGGGGTAAGGATATCAAGGTGCTACTACAACCTCACAACTAACGAAGCCCCTCAGTATACGTCCCGCATCGTAGCCCAGCCGGGTACCCCCAAGCAGGGTGCCTTCCAATCCCTTGGACAGAATCGG
Organism: Russula brevipes; assembly: GCA_022496215.1. Classification (NCBI taxonomy): domain Eukaryota; kingdom Fungi; phylum Basidiomycota; class Agaricomycetes; order Russulales; family Russulaceae; genus Russula; species Russula brevipes. The sequence continues at coordinate 2,164 of WTXF01000053.1, read as the reverse complement.
AACTTGTCCTCGACACCTGAAATGTTAAGGCCTCAGCCACGAGGAATACCACGTAGGTTGTATGTTTCTTCGGTGGGCATCTATGACTAACAATGTCTCAGGGCGTGCACAAAACATTGGACAAACGAGGGAACTCAACACCTACGCGCGTTCCCGTAACAGTGCAACCCGCTCCCAGCGCGAGAGCGATTGGTCAGACAACGGGACCATTGTCCTCGTCAAGACGATGAAGATTGCCAGATCGATGCCGAATCGGACAGGGTGTCTGGACCAGGCGAGGATCTCAGTAACGCATCTGCTGATGCTGTGGGTGATGCGATGTCGATGGCCAATGATAGAGGGCTATGCGATGATATGTACGTTACTCGAATTTCATCGTACATCAACACTGATTACATTACATATCTATTTCAAGGTACTCTGGTCCAAACGACGGCAACTCCATCGTGGGCAACAAGCGCTCACGCTCGGTAACCCCAGAAGTCCAAGTTACCCGTGTTTGCAAGGCTAAGGTATCAAATCATAGAGGGCGCCTTTGCGCCAATGACTTCTCGAAGACTACTCGGGCGTTGATTAACAAAGCATCGGTATATTATCGGTGCATGATCAGCACCGAGGACGCGTTTCCTTCCCACATCAAAGAGATGGAGTTCGCTCAGAGAGCTTGGAAGGAGGCCTGTGCATCTATTAAGCAGCTGTTCCACCTCATCCAGACGCCCTCACAGTAGTGAGTACATCTTCAAGTTGTTGTGGGAGTTGTTGCTCATACTTCCAAAAGATTATGCGGCGTGCCTCTCAGATGCGTGGCGAGGTGAAGTCCAAAATACGCCTGCTTGTCCTCAGCAGTTACGACTTTAACCCCAGTCAAACGAGCACGGGTCGCGAGTACAACTTAAAGAGGGTGGCCACCCTCAAAGAAGATCTCAATTTCACGTATAAAGTAAGTTCTTGTAGTTTCACGCTGTTAAGGACAACTGACGAGACTGGTGCAGGTACTAAAATATGGATCCCCCGAGGGAAACGTCTTGGAACGAAAAGGTTTGTATCAAAACCCCATTTTACAGAAGGCCATCAACGTCATCTGGTTCGCAAATCGGATTGATGAAGGCGTGCTCTATAGCAAGTTCTTCCGCCCAATACCCCTCCCGACTATCGCGCTGGTCCTAACAGCAGTAAGTACTTTCTATTCTCGTCATGGATAAGTCCTTCATGCCAACAGATTGAGTGTGGCATCGACGAGTGGAGAACGGGATCTCGTGAGGACATCGACTTCAAGTTATCCGATTACAAGAATACCTACGAGGACCATGTTGTTATGCTCAATATCTTCAAGGACGAGACCCAGAACATCGGCATCGTTCCGAAGATCCAAAACAAGTTATACCAGAACGCACAGTAGGATTATTTTTCTTTTCTTAGTGCGATGTTTAGTGACATGGTGACATCATCGCGCTGCAGATTCAATTCGGGCGCGCAACCCACTGCTGAGCAGGGACCCAAGCTTACCGCTGCTGCAATTCAGAACGCCATCGAAGATTGGGAAGACAAATCGGAGTCGGAATTCTCGGATGGCCACAACATTGTAGGGATGAGTTGGATCATTTGGATGACTGACGGTGATGTCGTTAGGTAGAATAAGCATGTTAAAATGACTAGTTCTGTGTTTGTGTCGATCTGAATAGCCCCTTCTTAACCTTAATAATCGAATCTATGTTTATTATGTCGAATTGGAACGGTTTTGTTTCGCGTGGCTTTCAACGGTCTCGGGTCTCCCGAAAAAAAAAAAAAAGGATCAACAACGTTATATATATACTCTATAGACTATAGAGTCTCTGTATTGACATCTGCTACATTGGCTATATGGTCTATATAACACATGGAGATGCAAGCTATATAGCCTATGAAGAGAAGTACATGGATATAGAGAGCTATATATGGGGAGGCAATGTCTCAGGGCTATGCGATGTATGGAAGCTATGTAGCACTATATAGGCAATTATAGAGTTATCTTTTTTGCAGATGCGGGGGGCACCGTGGTTGAAGCCCCCTCCGCCATCTCTTGGATATCGGCGAGCCGAGAGGGTTTTTTTCTTCTCTCGACTCGGAACTTCCACAATGATGGTCTGAGTCGACTGGGGGCGGGCAGAGGCCCGGGTTGACTGGG